>CAJNDT010003201.1:517500-530000 GCA_905221615.1 Symbiodinium sp. CCMP2592
GGGATTAGGCTTTAGGGGATTTGGGTTTAGGCTTTGGGGTTCAGGTAGTTTCGGGCTTTGGGTGTTCGCCTCAGGGATTCAGGATTTAGTGCTCAAGCCATAGATTGTTTAAGGTTTGCGTTGTTCAACGCTTTGGTTGTTTAAGGGGTTTCCTAGGCCTTTGGGGATCTTTCGGGCTCATTCTGGATTTTGGACTGTGGGGTTAAAACACTGGTGATATACTTGGAGCAAAGACGGCAGTACTGCCTTCTATCTACTGAGTACTACGTCCTGTGTGCCACATACTGCTTATTACTTTCTACTTACTTCTGAATACTTACCACTGCCTACCACTACTTACTTCTACGTGCTGCTACTTGCTACTACCTGCCACTACTTACTTCTACGTGCTGCTACTTCCTACTCCGTTCTACTACGTACTACTACTACTAGTACTACTAGTACTACTACTACTACTACTACTACTACTACTACGACTACTACGACTACTACTACTACTACTACTACTACTACTACTACTACTACTACTACTATTACTACTACTACTACTACTACTACTACTACTGCCACGACCACTACCACTACCGCTACCACTACCACCGCCACCACTACTCTTACTACTACTACTACTGCTACTACTACTACTACTACTGCTACTGCTACTGCTACTGCTACTGCTACTGCTACTGCTACTGCTACTATTTGTACTACTGCTTACTACTTTCTACTTACTACGTACTACTTATTACCTACAACTTACTTACTATTTACCACTAGTACCACCAGCATCCGCACCATCACTACCACCCCAGCCACCATTGCTCTTGTTAGTGAGTGTCGTGTGCGACGAGGTGCTTGAGGCTTTTCATGACCTTGTCGTTTTACGTGGCACTGCTGCATTGTAAAGACCACCGTGAAAGTCGTGAACAGTAGACCTCAAACATACTGTACACAACAATCTAATGATCAACACCAGCATCTCATCCATGTACAAAAACGTCAACCCCACACTACCCCTGAACCCGAATCCCATACCTTAACCTCCCAGCCCCGAACTCCAAACCTTGAACCCGAAATAATGAATCATAACCTCTCTTCTTGCCAAAGCCCTTTTAGCTGGAGCCCTCATAGAACCTGAGACACCTACTTGAAACCACAAACAGCAACCCTTACTTTCAAACCCGACAAAACCCTACAACCTTTGTAAGTATGCAAAAGAAGTGGAGTGCTGACACTGCGTGCAAGTGGCAAACATCGGGTAATGATCGGCGCTGGATCCTATGGGCTTGGACGTTCTGCAGCTTCTATGAAGCTTTAAAGGCTTCTGCGGTGCTTTGTAGACGGCCTTTATATGTTCTTTATCTTCAGATGTTGTAACGAGTGTGCAGGGCTCTGTGAGGCTTCTTAATAACAGGGCCTTGAAGAGCTTGTGTGGGTTTTATACGAAATTCATATGTCGTTTATATGGTTAATACTTGTATCATAGGGCCATCGGGGTCATACAAGCGTAAACAAGTGAAGCTCCTTCAGAAACTCCTCAAACTTTCGCCTACGGCTTCGCATGTGGATCCTCACGGGATACCATACACCAGCAGTGCCTAAGTCAGGTTCCCATGCAAATGCATATTATTGTCTGAATCTGTGCATGTACATAGATGATTATATATATATATATATATATATATATATACATATGTATATGTGTGTGTACGTATGTACGTATGCATGTTTGTATGTACACGTTTGTTGACACATAAGTATGCGTTCATAATATGTATGTGTACACCCATATACACGGAAGGGTGTGTGCAGATACATGACGTATACATACAAACGTCGATACTGCACTGAACCTTTGCATCTAGTAGTCTGTGGTTCTATATGTTTCGCTCCGTATCATACCATACCATGTCAGAAAAGATCGGCGTGCATTGGGCTAATCGATTAATTCTGTGCTGTGCTAGTACTAAGCTCTAACCCATTCTACTCTGCTCTGCTCTACTGTGATATCCCAGGCGTGCTGTACTGCACCATACGCCAGTCTATGTATGCGTATATATCTAGACATAGATGAGTGTACACCTACATACATATCTATACAACTATGTGCAAGAGCATGCACAAGTATGCTCGTGCGAGTAAATATAGCCTGGGCCTGGGGTTCTTCGGGATAGCATGAGCAGACGGCAGAAATTGAGACTCTGTATGTAGCATATATATATATATATATATATGTATATGTAGATATGCACAAAGATGGATTTTTAAGTTGTACATACTTAGTCACTGATCAAGTTGTCACTCTACTGCTATGTCTTTGTTTAGATTTGCATGTGTGAACATGTGGACGTCTACGGCACGATGCCCGCCAATGCCAACACACACCCACATGAGCACACACACACACACACACACACACACACACCAACACATGTACCTACGTGCCTCCTATCTACACCCATTTACCTGCCTGCACACCTACCTACCTACCCTACCTACCTCCGACTTGCCTGCCTGCCTGCCTACCTACCTTTTTAACCAGTAAACTAATTAACTAACTAACTAACTAGCTAACGTTTCACTCTTTACTAAACTAACGTTTAACTGACTAAACAGATATACAACATTAACTAACGTGCATACATACATACATACATAAAGGTACTTCCTTGTACACCGGTATATAGTTCTTCGTCCGCGTGTCTGAAAGGTTGTTGCACCCTAAACGACGTCCCACAGACGACACCCCCCAAATCCCTAAGCCCAAAGCCCCCATGCCCTAAACCCCAAATCCAAAAACCCTACTTGGAGGTTCATGGGTAGCTATAAGTGGGGTTATAAGTAGGGTAACCGTAATTAGAGCGCATATTAGGAGACTTATAGCCCCACTTATAACTACCCAAGTAGCCCTGGGCACCCCACCTCTGCACCCCATCAGCGGCGGCCTCGTAGCTCAAAGGTTGTGATGGATCGGGGTGGCTCATGCTCCACTGTATTTATAGCATAGTACTGTCCTGAGCATGTGAAATTGCAACGTGCTGTGGGCTATGTCATCGCCCAGGACTCCCTAGCAGGTGATATTGTAACGGTTGTAACGTGCCGGCTATGTTATCACCCAACGTTTCACTTGGGAAATATGCCGATAACCTCACTTAACGAGGTCCCCTGATCCTTACGTTTCCGTGCGGATCCTTGTAGAAACCCTGTAAGCCTGAAGATCCTCAGGTGCGGGGCCGTGTCTGCAGTTACTTGGAGATTCATGGGTAGTCATAAGTGGGGGTATAAAGTCAGGTAACCATAGTTATAACCCATATTAGGGCACTTATACCCCACTTATAACTACCCATGAACTTCTCAGTAGTGTTTAGGGTTTGGAGCTGGGGGGCTCCGAAACCCACACCAAAACTGCCTCCACTCCTGGAGGGGTCCGAGAAAGCCCCCTCAATAACCCTTAGGAGTTTAGGGGTTTAAAAGATCTAGGTCCTTAATCAACCCCATATAGATATGCTACAGAACAACTACCCTAAAGCCCCCATACAAACCTCTACAGAATCTCCAAAAGGCCCAACAGATCCAGAAAACCCCTTCAGAAGACTCTCTAAAGCCCCGAGCCCGAAGCCCATAGAGCCCTAAACCCAAACCCTGAACCCCCAAGCCCCAAGCCCTAGGCCCATAGACCCCTGAAACTTGGCAGAGCCGAGGGGCGCAGGCAGCAGGTGCGGAGCCGGAGACTTCCAATACTGCCAGCCCTCCTGGGGCAAAACATCAATCCCAGAGACTCCAAATTAAGGAATATACCTTTAATCATAGTAGGGATCCTACTATAGTTTAAAGTATCTTCCTTAATTAAGGGATATTGGAGTCTTTGGGATGAAACAACGCAGACATGACAATACTCATTCAAACTCGCACTGATCATCGCACCGCTCTCGCTGGCACAAACATGTTGCGCGCTGGCATGAGGGCTGTAGATTTCGCGGGTTTAGGCGGCTGAGGGATTATGGACTACGGCACGGAGTGACAGGTTGAAGTTTGAGGGTTTCGCGTGTGGGACTCGGGTCCGAGTTCTTCAACATCGCCGCCTCTTTTGGGCTTCAGCTTTATTGATCTTACTTGGAGGATCATGGGACTTAGTAAGTAAGGCTATAAGTCCCTTAATTGGGGATATATAAGTATAGTTACCCTAGTTATAACCCTAGTTACTGAGTCCCATGATCCTTTCAGTAGGGTCTTTGGTGTTGGGGCGTTAGGGCTCGGCTTCGGGGTTGAAAGCTCCTTGCTTTGCTCGGAAGACTAACCCAGGGACTACTATAGAATATACCGTATATGAAAGTAGGATCCCTAATATGATCTAAGGTATATCTCTGAATTAAGGGATATTGGGGTCTCTGGGTAAATCCCTGGAACGCGCTGGCGTCCTCAATGTACTGATGGTTCATCGCAGCGAGGTCATCACGGTTTGCTTGGAACAACCTTTGCCGCCAGCTGCTGCGGCATACGAGGACCGTTCTGACTTCTGGTCTTCGCTTTTCTGAAGTTTGAGATCTGCGCCTTGTTCAGATGTCTGTGTTCAGACCAAACCCTGATCCTCAAAGCCCTAATAGGGGAGGCCTTAACAAGAAAATGGTTTGCTGGCATATATTACACTACAATTATAACAAGGAACCCCCAAAATAGTATAGGTAATTATTTAGGCCCTATATTATTAGGATTTAGCTTCGGCCCTGAGATTTCGTATTTGTCCACAAGGGCCTGCTGTGGCAATCTCATCGTGCGATCATATTCTCTAGCAACACATGGATTAATGCTTGGGGATTGGGTTTTCCATCCCGACGCGCCCAGAGGGCCAATACCACTTGCATTGATAGTATTCATTACAGAGCTGATCCTCAAAATCAATCACGGTAATATAGGGGCTTTGATAATTGAAATGGGGTTTTGAGGCCCATTATACAATAGTTATCATAAGAAACGCCCCGAAATAATATAGGTAATTATTGAGGCCCCTATATTACATTGCCCAAACAAGGGGTGCTTGAAGGTTCATGGGTCGTCAGAAGTGGGGCTATAAGCCCCCTAATATGGGATACAATTATGGTCACCCTGCTTATAGCCCCACTTATAACTACCCTAATCCCTAAACCCTCTAGAACCCTGAAAGAAACCCTTATATAAAGGAACCCTAAACCCTTAAGAACCCTCATGAACCCCTAACCTTTAAGTCTTGAGCTGCTCTGGAACCACACCGCCCTTAACTCTTTCTGTGCACACTTTTTCTGAGGCTCCTGGAACCTGAACCCCCAAAGCCGTCAGCCCGTGACGGCAAAGAGCTCCCTACTTAAAGGATCATGGGACTTAGTAGCTAGTGTTCCTTGAAGGGCTCCTTTAAAGGGATCTATAGAGGCTCTATCGTAAGAGTGGTTTTGGGGGTCTACTTAAAGGATAATGGGAATTAGTAACTAGGGATATAATTAGGCTAACTATACTTATAACCCCGATCAAGGTACTTATAACCTTACCTACTAAGTCCCATGATCCTCCAAGCATATATAATGTCCCAGGACCTTCACACAAAACCACGGAACGCGAAACCCCAAGCCCATGAAATCCGAAGCTCTCAAGCCTTTTTCATGGAATAACCGGGCCCAAGCAGAATAGTTCAGGCTGTTGAAAAAGTGAATCTCAAAACCTGCTATTAAAACCCTAAACCCTCAACCATCAACCCGGGTTTAATGAAGCAGACAAAAGCCCCAAAACCATAAACCCCAAAGCACAATTCTCACTGGATTTGCAAGAAGGTCAGAGACCTCTGAGCCTGCCGCTTGTTTGAGGTCTTCAACTGTAATTCCCAGGCCTTGCTATGGGGGGGGGAGGGGGTGCTTGCTGAAATCTAGTGCTTCCTCACGGTTCAATGCAAATACAGAGAAACTACCACAAAGCCCTGGTCTCACTGTTTAGGCCGTTTTAGCCTCAAGCGTTTACTGTAGCAAGGCTTGTAGAAGGGTTGCATGAAGCTGCTATTGGGTTTTGCTGTCAGGGTTATAGGAGCGTTTTAGAGGGTGCTATAAACCCTTGATGATGGAGGGGCGCCCTGTCAGGGTTTAGGGTTTGGGGTCTGGTGCAAGGCTGAGGGATCTTGGGTTTAGGGCTTCGGAATGACCGTTGAGTTGGAGTTCAAGGCGTCGAGCTTGGGGGTTGGGGTGCTGGGTTAAAGGGCTTGCAAGGGTTTACGGTTTAGGGGTTTAGGGTTTAGGGTTTAGGGTTCAGGGCAGCGCCCGGGGACTAGGAAGATCCAGCCAAACCTTGTCACCACGAGTGCCATAACCTGCTGAACCTGTATAACCCCTTCTGGACCCTGTGATAGAGCCCCTGTGATTCTGTAGTAGAGCCCCTGAAACACCTTATATATACACCAGATGAAATCCTGATAAACACTGAAACCCCTTTTCTTCCTAGTCCAGGAAGAAAGCCAAGCACGCGCCTCAGTGACTTTGCCGATCCTCGTGCGGGAGACCTTCAGAAAACACACGCAACACCCCCAGCGTCTTTGGCAGAAGATCTTCGGTCTATCCGCTTCTTCAGTGTACTAGAGGCGGTTTCAAGGGGCTTTACATGGCTGTTTGGATTCTAGTTTGGCGTTTATGCATTAGGGTTTCGGGGTTCTGTTTGAGGATTACAGGGTTCAGAAGCAGTTGAAGGAGTTCGGGGTCAGGGTTTCGGGCGAAACCCAGACGGCCAAAACCCTCAAACCCTCCAGAAAATGAACAAACACACAATAAGCATAATCATGAGGAAGGACGAAGAAGAACAGTACTCATAGCAACCGGAAGAAGAAGAAAGCAACAACAGAAGCCCTCAACTGCTCCGTTTCGATCTGTAGGTCCGTCGGCTGCCAGCTCTTAGGATTTAAGGCTTCAGCTTTGGTAGTTCTTCAGGTTTGCAGCTTTAGTGACGCTGAGTGGGCATGGCCTGAGGTTTGGGATTCCCGATATTTGGTCTAGCCCAACACCTGCCCCCAAACCTAGGAATAACTTTCGCAACCATTCAGGTTTCTATTCTGGTTTTCTTGTTAAGGAATCTAATTTAAGTTAGCATAAGAGTGATCTATAGTACATAACCTGGTTTCCTTGTTATGGTAACTCAAACTAAGCCCCTTCACAAGCACCCATTACTTTCTGGTCCTCAGGATACCCTCTTCTGCTCGGCCCGGGGGGCGAGGGTACGTTAGGCTTGGGGGGGGTGTCGGGTTTGAGGTTGAAGATTTAGGATGTCGTGTCGGGGGTTTCGGGTCTCGGGTTTTGGGTTCTAGGTCTTCTTTTCCGATGGGGGGACTCAGTAGGGCAACACCTGGGTCCGTATAAGATAATGTGAGGCCTGTGTGCTCTTTGGGTGTCAAGTGGGCTTCTAAGACTTACGGTGTGAAGATTGGGATTGTGACTTAGTGAATACTTCAACTGGATGAATAGGTGACTTGAAGTATAGATGCTTACGAACCCATTCGAGATGCTTCCAAGCCTGTTTCTACTGCAAACCTACAAAGAACGGTTGCTAGCCTAAAGAGTCAGGAGAGGATGATTAAGCATCGAGGGGGACGGGCTGTGCAAACACTTCAGGTTGTGGGGCTTGGTTTTTGGGTAAGTGATCTGAAAACCAAAGACTGAAGAAATCCGGACGTCACAGACTCACAATTGAAAAGCCCGAGCTTTCAATGCCCGAATGCCACACCACGTAATCCAAGACACTACCATCAAACCTTGAACCCTGAAACATCCTGAAGCTCTCAATACAGAAAGTACTAGTGCTCTGAAACCCAAACTCCGATTCTGAAGCCGCGGACCCTGAAACAACGAAAGAAACCCAAAACCATCCCGCCCCCGATAGCCTGCTCCGGACGATCAGAAAACTTTGCACGCACGTTCCTGGGAATCTTGTATATGGGTAGGTGCTTTGAAATGGTTGAGGGTCTTGGATGCAAGCAAGATCGGAATAGTTGAAAGGAGGGTATACTATGCTTAAGGCCCGGTAGCTGGCAAATACAAGGCCTTATATGGCTTAGACAGGGTTTTTTCTATGGTCTGCGGGCTCTTTATGCACTAAATGTCCCTTTAGTAGCTTTGCTAAGAATCCCAGCAAACCTGATAGCATAAAGGGATCCTAGTGAATCTGATACTGTAGCAACAGAGGCTTTAGGGTTTGTGTAACATGCTTACGAATGATAGTAAGATTAACCGTAATCATACAGTACTGGTAACACGAGGGTTTAGGGCTCTCCGGGGGCCCCTCTCCCGAAGCATCGTTTGAGCTTGAGGCCGAAGGGAGACGTCTCTGTTAGAAAGGTCTGGCTGCTGCCGAAAGAGGCGGCATCACAAGCTAAGACAAGGGCCTGAATAATTGAAAGGGTGTTGTTGAGAAATTTGGTTCTAAAGATGTGTTTTCGATCACGGGGAACTACTCATGATGATTCACCCCTATATGAACTCAAGATGACTCCACAGCCACGCCGACTGCTACGGAGTAGGCAGGAATGGACAACGAAGAGCCACGCCGGCTGCCGGTGAAGCAGGAAAGGGCCCCAATAAAAGGGCCTGGCTGTTTGTCATCATATTTAGACAGTATTCCTTAAAGGTTCCACATAAAGCCCCGAAGACCCTAGACCAAACATTCCCACCGAACTCACATACCCCGACTTAAACCCAACAAAAGCCCCCCGGGCCTCTCTTTACAAGGAGCCCGAAGTAAAGTTCCTGTACTGCAGTCATCCAAAAAAACTCCGCAACCCCACCCTGGGCCCTGAGCCCTGTGCCCAGTGCCCCTATTTCCTAATCCCACGCCCCCAAACCTTGATCCCAAAGCCCTACACTCTGCTCCCTAAGCCCATTTCGTGAACCCTAAGCCTTAAATTACTAAGCTACTTAAACCAAACCCTACACTCTAATCCCTACACCCTCTTTATAAGCCCTAAACCTCAAGGTACGCTGGGTCGAAGCCGCACCCGGCACTGCCAAGCTGCTGCTCCCAAATGTCCTGCTTCAGCTTCTCCTGGGAAGGTTTAGGGTTTGTGGATTAGGGTTTAGGGTTTAGGGGTTAGGGTTTAGGGGTTAGGGTTTAAGGCGAAGGGCTTCTGAAACCTCTTGGCCAGGATTGTGTCAAGCTTGGGGTAGAGGGATGAGGGTGCAGCGGTGGAGTTTAGGATTCATTGCTTCTTCCTCGGCTGTCACCCCGCGAATCAGGAGTGGAGCGCTTGAGGGCTTAGTGACTCAGTGCTACGAATACATTGATACGGTTGATGATATACATCCTGCATCACCATAATGACCCTAAAATATGGGAATTATGTTATATTCCTCATTATGGGTAATGCAGGAGTATATCCTCAACCGTATCACTCATACTTTTGTTGTGCTATCTGTGATACTCACAGGTGAAGACTGTATTGCCATCCCTGGGCAACCCGGAACCCTAAACCCTCGGTGTAACCCCGCTGTAGTAACCCCTATATAGGAGCTTCCGAAAATTGGGGGGGTGACCTTATTCTGGGTTTAGTAAGGATCCTACTATCTATGGTACTATATTTGGGTCCCCTATTTTCGGAAACTCCCATCCACTACTGCCCTTATAGCAACCCATTTGGAAACCCCGTTAAACCCGACTGTCTGTTACCCGCCTGGCGCTGCTGGAGCACCATCAACTCATCCATCTGCCTCCATACGGGGCAGCTGCTGAAGAAATCTCCGGCCACTGGTTAAAGTCTAAACCCCTAAACCCTAAACCCTAAACCCTAAACCCTTGACAGGGTTGTATACAAGCTTTCGCTGCCCTACTTGCGATGCTACTTCGTTTCAGACATGTCAAGACCTGGAACCCTGATGGACACTGCATGCAAGGAGCTGACCCGGTAAAAAAAATGCCAAAATGACGGGGCCCAGCTATGCAACCCGTAAAGCCCTCTACAACCCTGCAAACCCGCACAAAACCATCAAGCCTTCCAAAGCACGACATTCTAGAGGAGGCAAACTCTGAGCCCTATACCCTAAAAACCCCAAGACCTAGACCCCCCCCCCACAAAAAAAAAAAAAAACACACACACAAAAAAACAAAAGCAGACCTCAAGCTGCGACCCTGTGGAAAAACCTACGCCCCAAATCCACCCCTAAACCCTCCAAGGCCCCTCTCCTCGAGTAACTTGTACTTGGAGGATCATGGGACTTAGTAGTTCCTTTAAAGGTACTATAGGGTTCTATAATCGGGCTCCTTGAAGGGATACTTAAAGGGATCTATACGGGTTCTGTAATGGAGGATCATGGGACTTAGTAAGTAAGGTTACAAGTACCCTAAATGGGGTTATAAGTATGATTGCCCTAACTATACCCCTAGTTACTAAGTCCCATGATCCTTTAAACAGCCCCTAAAACCACTCTTATAACAGAACCCCTATAGATCTCTTTAAAGGAGCGCTTTAAGGAACCCTAGGTACTAAGTCCCATAATCCTTTAAGTACCTTCCCGTT
Organism: Symbiodinium sp. CCMP2592; assembly: GCA_905221615.1. Lineage (NCBI taxonomy): Eukaryota > Dinophyceae > Suessiales > Symbiodiniaceae > Symbiodinium > Symbiodinium sp. CCMP2592. The sequence continues at coordinate 528,008 of CAJNDT010003201.1, forward strand.
CGGAGGCCCAGCAGAGCCTTGAGAGGAGCGCGGTCATATCTTCAATCCTCAGCAAGCCGGGGAGCCACCAAAGAGGCTCTTCTAAGCATTCCGCTTTAAGGGTTCCTCTAACGGTTCCTCTAAGTGGTCTTGAGAAGTGGCTTTAGAGGTTTTTTAAGGGTTTTCTGTGGAATTTGTGAAAGGTTTATAAGGTCTTCAACGACTTCGTTGGGCTGCAAACAGGCTCGGAGAAAGGTCCCGACATGGTGGGCCTTAGAAGGTTCTTATAGGGGTTACTAGAAGAGTTCGGAGGCTGGGGGGTTATACTTGGAGGTTCATGGGTAGTTATTACTGGGGTTATGAGTCCCCTAACATGGGATATAATGATGATCCATGAACCCCCAAGTGGGCATTTCACACGTTTCAGGGTCCTGGGTTCAGGGCTTAGGGTTTAGCTGTGAGGGTTCAGGAATTAGGGTTTACGGTTTCGGGTTGAGGGTTTTGGGGTTAGGGTTTAGGGGTTAGTTCCTGTACAAGGTCCCTACAAGGGTCCCTATGGTGGTTCTTTTGAAGGTTCTTGTTTGAAGATGCTGTGTGGTTCTGAGCCGTTGGAGGGGTTTAGGAACCGCACAGTTGTGGGTGGCCTTGCGGGGGGTTTAGCTTCAGGGGTTTGGTTGGTTTGAGCAGTTTGGTAGTTTGTGCTGTCTGGCATATGGGTTCTAAGCTACAGAAGGGTTGGGGGTTTAGGGCTTAGGGTTTAAGCAGCCCCTGTATAGCCCCCTGAGCGACCCTCACAAAGCCCTTGCAAAGCCTAAGAAACAGTAATATAGGGGCCTTGATAAATTAGAACAGGGTTTTGGGGCCCAATATACTATAGTTATCATAAGGAACCCCCCCCAACATAGTGTAGGCAATTATTGAAGCCCCTGTATTACAGTACGCCCCTGACAGGTAGTCGTAGGTGATTGTATTGGTTCTTGGGGCTCGGGGTGCGGGGCTTTGGGGTTGGAACTCTGGGATCTAGAAAAACGATACTATACCCCCCGTTAGAACCATAACACAAAAACATGTCTAATATTCTCTTGGCTTTGATATGAACAAAAAAGAAGAATTCCTAAGGAGACTATAGAAAAATCTCCTGTTGCTGCACACAAAAGAGAAGCTGGCCAAACAAAAACCTGAGACAGCCTAGACAAGGGCGGTTTTGGCCTGTCTTTCCCAAACATAAAACAAATCGAAAACCCCTAATATGGTTTGGGGCTCGATAGAGGAATATAAACATAGATAGTTTGATGGGTAGATCGATATACAGACATGCAGATAGATAGATACATAAAAAGCTACATAGATAGATTTCAGATAGATAGCTAGATAGATAAACAGACGGAGATGCGCAGTGTTTCAGGCTGGGGTCGGTTTAAGGATAAGGCTGAAGCTTCGGAGCTGATCATTTTAGGGCTTACGCGGTGGCTCTCAAAAGGAATTGCAGAGCCCAATGCCCTTGTGGCTTCAGTGAGGATTCCTTCCCTGCAGGCTTGTGGAGTCCCCGGTTGGGACAAGCCGAGCCTCTTCCTGAACCCCTTGTCAACAAGAAGCACAAGAAGCTAGCAGGGTGGTCGTGTCGGCAATACTCTGCTAGAGCTGGACTGGAAGAATCCGAAGAAGAGCTCAGGCACATTCAAAAAAGTTTGTGCCAAAGAAGGGAAGCAGAAAGAACCAAGCGTATAGGGCGTACAGCTCAGGGTCTCGAATGTAGGGCCACTTGAGGCAGCCAGGTCGCTGAACATAATCAGTACCGGTGGGATTGAAAACGTCAGCATGCATGACATGGCCCTCCTGCCACCAGGGTGTAGGGTGTAGGGGATAGGGTTTAAGGCTTAGAGCTAACCACTCTCTAAACACTGAGTATGGAACCTTCAACCTGAAAATACACCACCGACTGCTGAACCCTCAACCTGAGACCTTACATCCTAAACCTCTCCAAACAATCTTAACACCTGAAAAAACTGAAAAC
>CAJNDT010003201.1:535000-675000 GCA_905221615.1 Symbiodinium sp. CCMP2592
TCGAGTCGGGTTATCCTCTTATACATTTTCTAAGGTCCCTACATTACCAAGCCCGAAGAGGTGCTCCGGCGCCTGCCGCGCCGCAGGACGCGGAACCATGGTGCAGCGCGTTCCACCTCGTCCGCGTTACCGGGGCGGGGAAGGCTTGGAGGGGCCTGGGCTGCTAGAGTTTAAGGTGAACCCCGCATGTTGAGCGGCGTGGATTGTGCACCCCAGTCAGGAGTACTATACACTATCACGGACCATCAAGAAGCCTTAACGCAACCCCGGCCTCGCATCTCAACTCAGAACACATGGGCTTCGTACCTTGAAACCTACCCCAACATCACAGCGCAAACCAAACCAGAAGTCGAAATCCAAAGCTTCCTTGTTGGACCCCTGAGAATCAAGCCCTCCTTCGTAAGGGCCAGAAAATTACGCTTCCCATCTGTCGTTTTTCATGGAGAGGGCAACACCACCGCTGGTGTTGGGTTCGGAACTGAGGCTTTAGCAGGTTGAGGGTTTGGGTGCTGTTGACTACTTAAAGGATCATGGGACTTAGTAACTAGGGTTATGATTAGGGTAACTATACTTATAACCCCAGTTAAAGTACTTATAACCTTACTTACTAAGTCCCATGATCCTCCAAGTACATCAAGGTCGCGGCTATGGAAGGCTCATGTTGGGCTTCGTTCGGGGATTTCTTCGCTGAGGGACTCTTCAGGATTTCTCTAGGCTTTCTTGTGGCTTCTTCGGGCTTCTGTCAGCTTTCCGGCTACGGTTTCTTTGGGTGTCAGTGAGGGATTGATAGAGGTTCGTCAGGACTTCTTCAAGCTTCTTTAAGGGTTTCTGAAGGCTTCGTTGGCTTTCTGTGGCCTCCTTCGCGGTTCTTAGGGCTTCTTGTGGTGTCTCAGGGTGTGGGACTCCACCGTTCATTCGGGTTTCTTCATGGCTTCAGAGCTTCATTCAACCAAACCCAAACTGGGGCTAAAACCAGAGGTCTGAAGTAGTGTAGGCTTACTTCGAGGGCTCCTTGTAAAGGGGTGCAAACGAGGTACCAGAAGGGCTTAGTATAGCGGGCTTGGCTTGTTGGGGAATGTAGTACGATAATTACAGTAAAGAGCCCGAAGGACTCATGCTGAGAATTATTCGGGCCCCTCTGTTGGTGCCATTGGCCTGGCGGGGGCTGCATGCTGCGCAGGCCCGAGAGGACAACACAAAGCAGCAACTAGGCCTAGAGCACACATCAATGTTCCATAGAATATCGAAGCATGATCAAGCTGAATAGGCTGGCTTGGAGACAATATGAGGTGCAGTCTTGCGAAGAGTGAACCGCGTGGACTCAATGCAGGAAAAATCCTCATAATGGTTTCGGATTCGGCGTTATGAGGTTTCATGTTAAAGCCTCGGATGCCCTGCCATAACCACCAAAACTCCGGCTGCTTGGAAGCGCAATGCTGCCGGAAGTGCCATGCAACCGACTCTTGCAAGAAGGAAATGCCACACCCAGCTCTAGACCCTGACCACAAGCCCCTGCTCTGCACCCTAAACCCTAAACCCGCTCTCGCAAGACTCCAAAACTCAAAGCCCGAGCCCGGGAATTGCCACTGACTGAGGGCCTGCCAGCTTGATCCCATACTGATCCGAAATAAGATAGCAATTGTTCTACACAACCTCAGGTTCAGGTTGTTGGGCCCCCCTCCCTTCACCCTAACTGCCCCCACGAAAAACGCCCGATACTATCAGACAGAACAAGAACTGCAGGTCGCTGCAGAAGCAATCGGGGAAGGAGAAGGATGGTCAAAAGCGGCTACAGGCAACAACGACATCAAATCAATACAGCAAGACAGAAGAAACTGAAAGCCCAAACCCAAAACTTAATCAAAGAATATATATATATATAACTATATATATATATAATTATATATATATATATATATATAAATATATAGTACGTTAGATTATGATTGGATCCCGAATACGATTCGCGAAGAAGCACAGGGGGCACTTTTGGCGGCGGCACATGGAACGCCGGGGCAAGCGGCTGCTTTGGAGAGCCGTGCCGAAGATTTTTGGGTCTGCCGAGACGGTTAGGATGATAAACATCCTGCAGTACCAGGTGCAAAGATCAAAGGTCCAGGCATCAGGCTTTTGTAGGCTTTAAGGGGTTTAGGGCTCCAGCTTCGATTGAATTCCCGATACTGTGAGGTAGTGCAGGATGAAAGCCATCGACCGTTTTACAATTTGCAAGTGGGGATCCGTGGAACTTGGCTCTCCATGAGGATCCCTGCTGGCAGAGAACCTCACGGAAGAGCCTTTACACAGTTATCGACATCCTCATCACCATCACCGCCCAATCACCTAGGCTGGAAATCTTGTGGGCGGAACTACTGCTACACCAACATCCCAAAACCCTGACGACTACCATGAAACCACCCTCAAAGCCGAAACCCACAGCAGCCTGTTTTCAGGCCATGATTCGGTGAAGGTCAGGGGCTTCGCTTTGCGATCTCGCGCCCTTTCCACTCCCCGCTCAGACCCCGCGTGAAGACCCAGCCGGCCCTCGGGTTCAACTTCTTCAGGGGTTTCGTCATATTACAGGGGCCTGAACGAATTACCATAGGGTTCCTTCAAAGGGCTCCTTAAAAGGGATCCTATGAGGGTACTATAAAGGACCCGATAGAATGGACCCAACCTCACGACTTCTCACTGCGAGGTGCAGACTCGAAAGTCTGAAAGCAACTTAGGCCAGCTTCCTTTGAACCATAATGAAAATAATGTGTTTCAATATTCTCTTGGGCTTTATGTGAACAAAAAACAATTCCTAAGGAGACTATCGTTTAAGGAGCCGATGTGGGTTCTTCGAAAGCAGGGTTTAAGTGCACTGGGCTTTGCAGGAGGTTATGCATCTCAGCTTGATAGGGGCTGTATATGGGCTTCAAGAAGAATCCCAAACTAACGCTTTACAAGAGTTCTGACTGGATTTGCTGGCTTTCGAAGAGGATTGAAAATTTTGAGAAGAGGGGAGTTGAACAATCCAAGGGTTTTCAGACTTGGAGTTTTGGGTTTATGGGGCGTTGAACGTTGAACTGGCCGGAGCATGGTTTGGGGCTAGGAAGTGTTCCGCAGAGGCCGGTTGATGGATGTAGGATGGAACGAGACGAAGGCCAACAGAACAACTCCGACATGCCAGAGTTGGGGATCTGGGATTTAGACTGTACTTGGAGGTTCATGGGTAGTTACAAGCGTGTTATAAGTCCCCTGATTTATGGCTACCCTACTTATAACCCCACTTCTAACTAGCCAGTGATCAGACTTCACCAACAAAAGAGGCGACAGCTGTCACTACAGTTGAAAAAATGAATCCTGCCCAAAAACATGTGGGATCTCACCATGACTAGTACCCCTGCCGAGATCGCTGCTGCTTGGCTAACTTGAGGTACTTCTGGCCTTCACACACACACGCGTTTCGACATTCACGGCAAAGCAGTGGAGACATCACTATCATCAGCGGCAGCACGTTTAATCAGCTTTCTCAACAGCAATTCCCCTACTACTTCTGACGTCTGATAGTCCCTCCCACTCCTACTCCTGCTCCGGCTCCTACTGCGACTACTACCACTACCTCTACCTCTACCTCTGCCACCGCGACCACTACCACTACCACCACCACCACCACCCACCACCACCACCACTACCACTACCACACAGCCAGTACTTCTACTACTCCTGCTGAAGCACTACCACCAGTACTAACACCAGCACCGGTCAGCTCTATGTCGCGAGTAGCTCTCGCAACACACTCTTCTTTGACCCGCAGCACGAGTAAAGCAACAAATATAAGGGCAGGAGCATAACGAGATCCCAGATTAAAGATGTTAAGATGTTAAATACTTCACGCGGACAGTTTCTTCCAACATGCAAAAGTGCGAGCCTTGCACCGCCAGTTCGGCGTCAATCTGCAAGGGGCAGATTTGAAGAATGTAACGGCAATCTAAGGCCCATTCTCCAGTGCCACCGGGAAGGCTGCTGCCTACGAGCCTACTATGCCTACTGCTGCCATCGGTGTGATATCTGCAAGGCTTCAGGTTTAGCGTTTAGGGCTTGAGGCTGGGTTGCGAGGAGAGTGAGATGCCCGACTCAAGCTCTCTGTTGTGGTGCTCATATGAACAACCACGGCAAGGAAGTCGCAGTGGACTTTTGTTCTGCTACACTCAAGAAATTCATAAGGCCTCCCTCAAAAACCCTCAAATCCGTGGCTTCCGGCAGCAACCCCGAACCCTCAAACTCACATCGACGAGCGCCTCGAAAACTTCGCCCTTGCGAATGACAGTACCCAGCGCACGACTCGACCTTTGGCTTCAGCCCAGAAATCCCAATACCCCTTAATTAAGGAATATACCTTAAATCATAATATCAAGGCCTCTATAATTTAAGGTCTATTCCTTAATTAAGGGATATTGGGGTCCCCTAAACCCTAAACCTTATAGATCCCTTAAAGGATCCCTTAACGGAACCCTAGGTCCCTAGGTCTATTCCTTAATTAAGGGGTATTGGGTTCTCTGGGAGGGCTCCAGGACGTGGAGCTTCGGAGGCGCTAAAAAAGGGGAGCCTCAGAGGGCTCTCTGAGGCTCCGGTAGATTGCTGGGCCCAATGATGCGGTTTAAAGTTTAGGGTTTAGAGTTTAGGGTTTAGAGTTTAGGGTTTAGAGTTTAGGGTTTAGGGTTTAGGGTTTGCAGGCTGCGCGAAATCCTTGGGGGTCCTGATGACACAAAGGACATTGAGAAACAGACATTGAAGGCCCTGAGCCTGTGGAGGGGAGCGTTCGGGCTTTGTCTTCATCACCGGGTCTTCTCCACTCAGCAGGCACTCTTACTACTCTCAACCATATCCCAGTGCAAGCATTGTGAAGAACCTGTCCATTCTGAGGCCCGATTAGTGTAAGTCATGGAAGCAATAACCCTCCCGATCAGCATACCAGTCCCTCAATGCCAGAACCGCCTAGCGCAGAGGGTCCGGACACGTCCGCTTTCTCCCGGATTCGGATGTTCGTCAGCGCCTCGGCTGGGACTTTGGCCCTGTTAGGGCTTTTCTGTGAGTTGGGGCTGGGCTTTCCGGGGAGATGACTCGGCATGTTGCGGGCCGGGTGACGTCAGGTGGTCGCGGGAAGTTCGATCTTCCTTCTCAAACTTTCACAACTCCTCCGGTCCTCCGGGGCATCGGCATAGAACCAGGCTCTCGTGGCAGTGGGCATAGGCTGCCCGTTCAAGCCCATCTGAGGCCAGGGCGGGGCTGCGATGCCACCCCCACAAAAGCCCTAAACTCTAAGCTTTCGAAGCCTCTGAAGCCGCCCTGAGGCCCTGAGGCGTGAGACCTCAATCCCAAAGCCCAGCTTAAAGCTTTCACCGAAAAGCTTGACATGGGCGAGAAACCAAGCTAACGCTTGCTGCGGCTTCGGCTGCTTGGCCTAGGGAACCTGACGAAGAGCCCCGGCGAGATGTTGCGCTCAAGGTTGCAGGCTGGAGGCTTTCTATGGTTTTCGCTTAAAGGATCATGGGACTTAGTAACTAGGGTTATAATTAGGGTAACTATACTTATAACCCCAACTACGGTACTTATAACCTTACTTACTAAGTCCCATGATCCTCCAAGCGGGCTTATGGATGTGGTGCACCGGCAATGCTGGAAGAAGCTGCAGCAGCAGTGGGAGAAGGGGTAGCACAGGAGCAGGCGGTGCAGAAGCAGGAGTCGAAGAAGTTGTCGCAGTTGTAGGTACTGGTAGTGGTAGTGGCAGTGGTAGTGGAAGTAGTAGTGGTAGTAGTAGTAGTAGTAGTAGTAGTAGTAGCAGCAGCAGCAGAAGTAGTAGTAGTAGTAGCAGTCGTCGTCGTCGTAGTTGTGAACACTGGTTCTTGTATGATGATTGAAATCATCAGTTATGCTAGCCACACTCATATTCTGTTTTGTGCCGTTGTTGACTGCATCCTGATGCACTCAATCTGATTAATCGCCCGACCCTGAAACCCTCTCAACGGCAAACGGCCACAGCCTTCTCACGAGGCTTGTACGTCTCGTAAAACGACTCCTCTTGGAATGGGTTCCTGTGGCAGAGTCGTGGCAGCACAGCACTTCTTTCGAGTTTTGTACCTCGAACTCATGCCGAGACGCTGGTTTGCAAACGATCTCAACTCTGAGATACTGCCGTCAATATTTTCTCTGTCCTACCCAGCAAATTCACAATGTTCATGACCGGTGGTCTCAAGGAAAAACTCTCGCCCCCCAGCGCCCCAGGCACAGCCCCGCTGCGGACCTGAAGGCCTCGGAAAATCCTCCAGGCGGAGCGCCCGCCCCGGGCCCTGGAAAAGCTGAAAGCTTCGGGTTTGAATCCAAGCGTTCGAAGTTTGCGGGGTATCTGTGTGTGTGTGTGTGCACACGTGCTGTGGGTGTAGCTTGGATTGGATGTTCCAAGTGCACCTGGGGCACGGCATGGTAGCTTTCCATGGTAGCAATGTAAAAAACCAACTAGTTGTGGAGGAGCCGGGACTTGAAGCAGTAGGAGTAGCAGAAGGAGCCACCAGGTGCAGCTAGCAGCCCAAACAGTTGGCGTTCAACACGAGGAATCGGATGAATAGGAGAAATAACAACAACAATAACTTTTTGACTATGATGTTAATAACAAACACAGGAGTAGTAGTACTTGTAGTAGTCGTCGTAGTAGCAGTAGTAATCAGTAGTAGTAGCAGTAGCAGTAGCAGTAGCAGTAGCAGTAGCAGTAGCAGTAGCAGTAGCGGTAGCGGTAGCGGTAGCGGTAGCGGTAGCGGTAGCGGTCGTAGCAGTAGTGGCAGTCGTGGCAGCAGTAGACGTAGTAGTAGTCGTAGTCGCATTAGTCGCAGTAGTCGCCGCAGTAGCAGCTGTGCTGGTGGTGGTCGTTGTCGTCGTAGTACAGCAGTAGAACTGCAGTAAAGGCTACTGGTGCTGTTGCTACGACGATGGCCTTCAACAACTCCGGGCCCCGCACGTCCAACTGCTGCCCGAGACACATGACCGGCCCTGGCACGTGTGCTTCTTCGCCACACAGGCCCAGACACAAACCATCGGTACTACGACAAAAATATCAGCATAGAATTCAAGGTCATATGGTGGTTGAGTTCAAGGACCTTTTGCACCATTCACCATCCCCGGCTGCAAGCCTCGCATCCTCTGGCTGTAACAAGCTCGTGACGAACGCAACCTGACGAACAGTTTGCACGTTTGAGGATTCAAGGACCTACGATGCGGGAATACTCGACTCTATGACAGGAGCTGCTGCGAGTCAGACCTGTAGTCTGCCCATTAGGAGTGAATGAGTCGAGGTCTTTTGATATCAGAAACTCCGAGCTACGTGTTTGACAGGTGGTCTAAGCGAATTGAAAATTAAGGCGGCGCGAAAACAGGTGCTTTGGCCGTAAAACAAATCTTGCTTTTGGCATACCATCGCCAGCTTACACTGTTGCAACATGACGGTGTCGAGCATGCGTCTTCAAGCTACTGCAAGCTACGATCGGAAGACAAACACCCTGAATGCCGTTTGACCAACGACTACAAAGGCCACACCAACACGGCACAAGCGCAAACCGCAACAAAACCCTGCCTGTCTTGCCAATAATGCTCCACTGGCAAGCAAGACCAAGCTTCTGCTCAAGGACATGGCTGGCGGCTCGATCCTATCTACTTCAACCGCAACATGCTTTGGTTAAAGAAGCTACCTCGACTCCATATCTGATGTGGAATCTTCTGCTGCACGACCACCATGCTGCAAATGCAGAGCCTTCGTTTGATCCGGATACAACAAAACCACCGATGGCGTCCCCTAAAAGTTCGTACAACCGGGGTTCAAATGCAAACCGCAAACAACGATCAAACATTTGTGCGCGAGCAAACACAAACCACGGCATGTCATACGTTTGCACCGAATGGACGCATCCAGGCACACACTGTCAAACGATTGCGAGCGGACCTCTTCTCAATCGAAACGCTGCATTTGTTTTGCTCTTTGACCTGGCTGACAAACGAACTCAAACATCGTCCAGACGCCAACAGCCAGCAGCTCGTGTAGACCCAATTCGTGCCATGGCAGCCAAAACGTTGAAGGAATACAGGGCTGAGACGACCTCCTCGTACGATAAACGGGCGTCCCGTCCCGGTGCGACATCTGCAGCAGCCGCTCCATGGCGGGCCGGTACTTCTTCGGGACATCCTGCATGACCAAGCCATCGGTATGCATTTCACGTACCGCACCACGACGTACTCGGCCTCCATGATGAAATCGTGTATCGGCTGGTAGCTGCTGTCGAGAGCAGGCTCCGTCACCCATATGTGATCCCAGTGGGTTCCCCCCACTGCATCCGTGAAGGCAGCCATCTTCATCTACTTGATGATTGGAGGTCTTCATGGAATACACGAGCTCTAAATTCCGAACGAACAGGCCCACGAGGCTGTTGACGGCCAGCTTCGCGCAGTGCTTCTCGCCCTCAGGCCAGCCCTGCTCCATGCGCTCGAGAACCAGCTCCACGGCTGGGCTGCTCTTTTGCTCCGACGACCCCCGTTGCGCAGGGCACCAGACCATGGAGCCTACCTTTTACGCTTGTTGCATGGGGAAGAGTTAATTCCCTCGCCGCGATGAGTGCTGTGGCACACCAGCCGTGCGGGGAAGCGCCAAGCGGGACAATCTCAGTTGCGGCGCAGGGCCAGAGCAAAGAGAAGAGGCCTGGGGGTTCAGGACGACTCGCACTGACTCACTCGCCCGCACAGCACTTGCAAAAGCAATCTAGCAAAATCGTACAGTGTGAGAAAGGTCTGTTTGCAAGGTTCACATGTTTCCGAGCGTTCCACTTGTTATTTTGAGTTTTGAAGGAACACCGGCAAATTGCAAAACAGAGCTGGCGAGGTTTATATACTGTTGCACGCAACGGCCAGCTGTGTACGCAGATATGTGGCATCTGCTCGACGAAAAAACGGTATAACTGGGCCCCAGAAATGGCTCCCAAATCTGAGCTCTAATTTGGGGCCCCGAATTGCGTGAGCTTGTATGTCCAACGAAGAAAGCCAAAATCTGGGGCCCGTTTCGGTGCCCGGACTAGAGCTGCTTTTTGGAACCCGTTTCAGCTGGATTCCTTCCGCATGCTGTTTGGATCAACGTCCAGGAAAGCCAACATGCTATGAAATGTGAATTACAAGTGCTTCTGTTCTTGTTCGTACAATATCTTTCCCGCGCAGGGGAAACCCTTCGAGGCTTCCTACGATTCTGTAGGAAAAAAGAGCTTCTGTAAGTGGAGCTTCCAGACGCAAAGCACCGCGCACGTACAGCAAGCAATCGAAACAGTTTGAAGCAAAATCCTCGCATCAGCGTGCCAGCATTTAGCCGCAGCGAACTTATCAAAAGCATTACAATAGAAGGCGGCGAGCCTCATGTACGTGAGCCTGTTTAACAACTGCAAACAGCAAACTTTCCGCCCACAAGTTCCCGTCAAAACGCAGTTTGATATTGCACAAAAGATTGCAAAAACTTTAATTCGAAAAATTCTGTCATGAGACTGTTCGCACTGACAAGAAGCGAGCAACATGACTTGCAATGCACGGGCTCCACATGTTTCCACGCTGCAGTGCAACGATTGTCGAAAGAGTGCACGAAAGAGGAAGAAAGAAGGAGAGCAGCATGGCCGATGCAATGCTCCGTCCCAACTTCTTAGAAGACTTGGAACCGCACAAAGCCGTGGCCCGCAGCATCCTGGACAAGCTGGTAAGAAAAAAGCCGCTCGACGGCTGGTGGAGAAAGCCAAAAAGCCGAAAACGGCAGCAGGTGCTGTGGAGAACTTTGGTAGATGCGAAACGACGCAGCTACTCTTGGTGTACTTGTGCACATGGTCGGCCACCACGACTTCCGACGCCGCCAAGCCTGAGGATTTCACTCGCGAGCAAGTCTGCCAAGTGATGATAAGCAGCCTCGCGGCTTGCCAAGTCAACGTATCTGCACAGCAGAAGGTCGTTGTCAACAACAAATGGTGGTGTATCGTGAACTTCATCGGAACTTGCAGCCGCATCACCATGTGGCATTATCATTAAAATTATCCAAGCCAGCACGCTGGAGACCTTGGAAGCTTGAGTTGCAGAACACACACAGTGGAGGCCCCTTGCGGTGCACATGTTGTCGACGGATTTTTCGGTCTCGAAAATCCGAGCCCTTGGTGGCCAGCGCCTCGCGCTGGTCAATCCAGCCAATCGCTTGCTCTTCAACTTCCAAACCTATGTGGGTTTGAGCAATGCAGGGCTGACGGACCAACATGAGCAGTTACAGTCGAGCGACGTGGTGAAGGGGAAACTTCTGGCGGCTTGGGCCCGAGAACAGGAGCCAGAGCTGCCGGCACCGGATGAGATCACCAGGGTCCAGCAGGCGGAGCCGTCTGGAAGTTCCTCGACAAACGGCATGCGGAGCTTGGCCCCTTCATCGATCTCTTCTCAGCCACAGCACGCGCCGGTTCTACTGGTGCGGTTAACCTGTGTATCGTCGACAGGGTGGGAGACTTTACCAAATGCGGGGAAGCCGCGCATCAACGACTCATGCGTGTCGCAGCCAGCAAGCCACAGGCATGCGCCGGTGAAACCACCAGGAGCGGTCCCTTTCCACGGGTGAGCGCGACTGTGCACGCGCGGCTGCATGCCTCGTTAATGCAATGGCAAACTACTTGCGATAACATAGGCCTCCCCCCTGTCTGGACTCGGACCTTTCGGACCAAGCTATGGTGCAGGACTTCTATCAGAGATGGCAAATCCTCTCCTGCCCGCCGCCCTGGCCAGCACCGAACCCAACTGCACTTGCGGGGTCCCGAAAAAACCCTAACGGGAAGGCGCGGCCAGCCTCAGGTCTCCACTTACTTTTTCCCCGTCTTTGACACCACACAGCCTTATGTGGTTACGCTGGATGTGGACGATGGCAGTGGGTTATCACTCTACGGCTTGCGAGATTGGCAGGGCCGAGGGGTTCGGCCCCCAACTCGTCTGTTTGACGCCTTCGAGGAACCGCACTCCCTCTCTCTTCTGAAGCGAGGTGTTGGGCCCACAATCGATCGTCTACAAGGAAGCTGATTCAATTTCGAAAGGGTGTTGAGCCTACAGCCTCGGCCAAAAAAGAAAGATCGACAGCAGGGCTCAGGGGCGTAGGACGCGCAACGATCTTCGGCCTTTTAGCCCCAAAAGTTTCCTCGCAATCGGAGCTCGACAATTGTGGACTCTCTCGCTACCCTCACTCTCTCCCTCCGCTCTCTCCGCTCACTCGCTCGCTCCGCTCCCTCGTTCGCTCAATCGTCAAGCTCCGATTGGCTCGTCCTAATTTTGGGACTAAAAGGCCGAAGATCGTGCGTCCTACGCTTCTAAGCCCTGTCGATCTTTCGTTTTTGGCCCAAGGCTGTAGGCTCAACACCCTTTCGAAATTGAATCAGCTTCCTTGTAGACGATCGATTGTGGGCCCAACACCCCGCTTCTAGTCTGTCAACCCAATCCGCCTCGCGTTAGATGTCAACCCTTATCGTTCGAAGATCGTGCTTTGTGTTTTGATGTCTATCATGTTTGAACCTTCGGGGATAAATGCTTGCACTCGCACATGCCACATGCAAGCAGTTCAAAGCTCGACGCTATTTTCACACGTTGGGGTAGCAAGTACCGCACACGGCAGAAAACTTCGAACTGTCGGTCCTGTGAGACACAAGACTCTTTTTGTCCCCTCCGAAAGGAGAACTAGCCACTCTCAAGCCGTGCACGGCTCACAAACTGAACCTTAGTGAACGGCCTGCCAGTCGAAGACGAGCAAGACCGAGGAACTGCGAAGCAGAGAGCCAAGACCCGAACCAGGTCTTATGCATAAAGCATACCTGAGTGTCCTCAAACTGAGGTCCAAAGCTTCCTGAGGTAGCACAACACTGATGCAATCTCTGCACTTTCCACGAATCAATTAGGGTGGAGAGGGTGGGTATTTCAAATAAAAACTCTCGCCCGATTCAAGGGCTTCCTGCCCCTTCGAGAGGTCAAGCTGCAACGGACGAATGTGTTCTTCAACTTGTTTACAGCATGTATGAATAAGGGTTCATAAAAAAGGCAGTGTAAAGGAAAAGCCCTAAAACAACAACTCAAAATTGGACTCAGTTCTCTGAGCCATTTTGTCATGTTGTTTTTCTTCAAACGATAAAGCCATATCTTCTGCAAGTGTTCAAAGAATGTAACAGATGTCAACCTGGATGTCAATCCAGCGTCGCAAGGTTGCGAAAATCTAACGGGAGTTCTGACGGTGCGTTCTAAGTTCTAAGTTCCTTTCCGCAGTGCTGGAGGCACGGCAGTTCTGAGTCCTTTTCCGCAATGCTGGAGGCACGGCAGTCTGGGGAGGTCCGGAAGGTCCGAGAGGCCGGGTGAGGCCTTGAAGATCCAGAAGCTTCATTTCGCGCGCGCATACTGATTTTTGCAGGATCTTTGACTTTGTAGATTCCGCTGCGGTTCAACACAGAAGCAGCACAGCAGCGCAGCAGCGCAGCAGCGCAGCAGCGCAGCAGCAGATCACAGCCAAGGAACGTCTAAAAGACTCGATGATGGCTGGATTCCGTGCTGTTGGTTTTTATGACAATGCTGCTTTGGGTCCTTCATCAGCAAGTCCACGTCAGCTGCAGGGCATCCTCCTCCTTCTAGTTTTGCGCTGGCCGCCCTCTTCCGGGCATGCTGCGAGACGTTCTCGGCTTCTCGTTGTTGCATCTGAGCTTCATCCACCCGACGCTGATTTTCAGCGGCCTCAGTCTGCGCAGCTCGCCTTATCCTCTTCTACCTGTTGCATGATCTGCTCAATTCTCGTTTGAAGATGTCGAAATCGAACTCGAGGAACAGGTTACAAGGTCATCTAAAGCACATTCATCGTCGAAACGTGGCTGTTCACCACTCCGTCGCCAGCACCACCGCAAAGAACCTGATGACTGCGACCAAAACCTCTCGTCTCAGAGCTCAGGCTCTTGTGGGCTGTTGCAAAGCTTTCGACGCTGCGTTTGGCATCCAGTCAAACCAGACCTGACGTCTCACCCGCTCCGGGGAACTTGCGACCATTTCTTGCCGACACATCAGAACGGTGGTTTGGTGAGCAGGCGCAAGATCAGATCTTCTATCAGCCGCAGGCTACTGGAGCTCGGCGCTGAAAACGAAAAAACAGATGCAGCTGCAAAAACGGCTGGCAGTCAGCAGCACGGACAACCTCAAAGCATTGTTGAGTGGACGGACCTGTTGTTGGTGCAACGTGGTGGTTTAAGTGGTGGTGAAACACCTAGTGTGGTGGGGTGCAACGCCGGAAGCTAGCTCAACCGCCGCCGCTGCTGCCATCAACACCCCTGCGAGCTTCTGCAGCGTGACGGCACAGCGTCATAACCTGTCACCCACAGCGGACCGAACAAAGAGGTGAGAGTCAGAGGATCGATGGCGGGTCCTTAAGGCGTCGTTCGGGTCGTTCTCCAGACTTTGGAGAGCTTTCTAGAATCCTTCACGTTGAAGTCTCCAGCAATCCTCCCAAGCAGTTCCATCGCCCCATCCCTCTGTCAGAAGGCCCGGGGATGCTACATGGACCGTGCTGAGCATCATTGCTTCCTGCCAGGCTGTAGGCGACTCGGACGCCGTGATTAGCTTTTACTGAGCAGCTGATCACAGTGTCCAAGTCGCGCCGCCTTCTCCACATCTTGGAGAGGAAGGCTCGGGATGTCACATGGACCGTGCTGCGCATCACCTCTGCTAGACTGTGGTCGACCAGACGCCGTGGTCAGCTTTTCACTAAGAAGCTGATCACAGCGTCTGATTGTTTCGACACTAGAGGAAGGCCCAGGATGCCACATGGGCCTTATTCCACGTGCCTGAAAAGCAGGAGGCAGACGAGGAAGGCCTGGATTCTGAGGGAAAGACCGCATAATCGCGAGCAGAACGAAAAGTAGGTCTGGCTCTTGCATCCTGTGAAGACCGTCGCGTAAAAGCAGAGCGCTGAAAGAAAACCGGTCAAGCTTTGGGCACATCACCACGTAACAGCGCCGTAGCCGCAGGAGCAGACCTGTCCACAGGTGAAAAGCGCGGTCGAGGCCGAGGCCGCAGGCACCATCGGCAAAGTAGAAGCACCTGGGTGCCAGGATGATGGTACCGGCAGATCAAAAGCCGGAGTGGCCTCCACCATAGCAAAAGAGCTAGCACCTGACAAAAGTGTTAAAGCAGAAATCATTCTTGCCCTCTTTCCACTACATAGCGTCTTGAAAAGAAGCCTTCTGTAACGTTTCACACGAAAGCGACTGTCATCCGAAGCATCTGCCATGGTTCAATCAAGAGAATCCAGAAAAGAATCCGAAACCGCATACTCTGGACGATCTTCCAGAATTTGCAAGTGTGCACTTAAAAATCGTTGTTTGTATGCAAAGCAGGCAGAGACGGCGGAATGAAGAAGTCATTGTTGTTCCAGGCTGAGAACAGGTGCTTGCTGTGCTTGATTGAGCATAAGAACATCGCATTTTGCATCTTGGCAAAGAAGAACCAGTGACAAAGACGTGTCTTTAGCCCTTGTACTTTGTGGAGAGAGTGGTCTATATGCCCACCCATGCCCACAGTTCCGCATACTCTCCGTTTAGTTTGCATCAAGATCTCACTTGCAACCACCATATTGGATCTTGCTTGATGTCTTTTATGGTAGGTTGCCGACAATTCCAGACCTTTTCTAAACAACACAAGATCGCTTGGATACATTGCCTTGCCTTGGATTGCGGGCTTTACCAAACTTCCCGCCAGTCGGCAGCCACTTACCAGCACCGGCAAGACCAGACCGACCAGACCACCCAACTTCCCTTTCCAATGTACCGCCATGTAAGCATGGAAAGCTTCCGCCCACCAGTCGCCCACCGGAACCCAAGACCAGTTTTAGCGCTTTTGGAAGGCAGACGCGTTGCCATAGGCACTTGTCTTGCAAACTGGCAAACTACTTGGCCACTCTTATACTTTACGTTGCAACGCCTCTGAAAGTCCAGCCCCTTAAAGCTCCCCTTCTGTCGATACAATTGAAGACGTACTTCTCTTTCTTCAGAGTGTAGGACTTATTTTTATGATCAGCAAAGTCCTACTACAGGTCCAGAACCACCAATAATTTTTTTTATGGTTATTTTATGGTTATTTTATGATTTGGTGATTTTTCTAGTTTATGGTTTTTTTATGGTTTTGATATGGTTTATTTATGCTTGAAATATGAGTTCATAAAAAAACCATAAATAAATCATATTTTACAATTTATTTATGGTTTCTACTATGGAATTATTATGGTTTGGCTAAATTCCTGGTTTATGGTTTATTTATGATTTATTTATAGCTTTGGTTACACTTTTTTGTGTGTGTCTTTACCAAAGTTTTGGATTTGCACCTCTGATATACTTAATGGCTTTCATCCATTGGCACTGGACAGGAAATCAAGCAAATATACACTGATATTAGCACCACTACGGGCATCTCTCGGGGTTTTCATTTCACTTCGGATAACTCCTGAGGGCAGGGTTCTGTGAAACGTCAACGACGATGTCACTGATGGCCGCACATATTTTTTCTTGTGACCCTGCTTCTGCTGCAGGCGGAGCTCTTGTGTCTGATCAGCCACGATCAGATTCAGGTATGCTTTGATTCTTGTCGTTAGTCGCAGGCCTTTGATCTTCAACGTCAAACGGTCGAAAGGATTGTATCTTGTCGAAATGCCAAGCTTGCGCCGCCATTCAGCAATCTGCACTCTCCACGGTTTGTCGTCCACTTCGTCCAGCTTCACAGCAGCAGATGGCTTTCGAGCCTGCGCCGTTTTGGTTTCTAATTTCAAAGTCCAAGCCCAGGCAGGCACGAGATAACCTTGTATCGTGGACTGGCTGGGTTGAAGGCTCGGCTCGGGCTAGGGGCTGGGCTGGGTTGGGTGGAGGGGTCGGTCTTGGAGCCTGGGCCGGGCCTGGTGGGGGCCGGTTGGGAGGGCTGGGAGGGTACCCAGGGTCAGAGGGTGTAGGGGTCATAAAAAAATCATAAATTTTCCATAAATAAATCATAAATTTTCCATAAAAAAATCATAAATTTTCCATAAATTTTCCATAGTAAAATCATAGTGAAACCATAAATTTTCTATAAATTACAGTAGGAAACCACGAAAACAGTGTAAAAAAACAATGGCCGGAACCTACCCTCCCCCATCCCCTTGACCCCCCTCCTGCTCCCCTCAGTTTCCCCTCCCCTCCCTCCCCCCTCCCCTCCCTCCCCCCTCCTTTCCAAACGCCAGTCCCCAGCCCAGAACCAGCCCAGTTACCTCTGCAGGCCCAGCCCATCCACGGCCCAGCTGCGAGTCTAGCTGAGGCTTGTCTCAAGTCTGAAGAGTTGCCTGGAGCCTCGAGTTTTGGGTAGGAGTCAATTCAGCTGCAATCCACAATGAAGTGCTTGAAACCTCCGAAACTCCAAGTTCTGACATGTGCTATTGTCTATGCATATGCTGTAGCCTGACCATTGCTGCATGCATTGACAACTTGACACCATCTGCAAAATGTATTCATGAGAAATCTGTCGGTGTACCCCAGTACACCGATCGAAAATGGGCACGGCTTGGACCAAAAACCGTCATGGTAGAAACGCTTGGCCGATGCAAAGCACACCTGACTAGCAGCGATTAGCAGCCATCGGCACGTGTCTCAGACGGAGGCAAACAATCGGAATGTTGCGACGAGGATGTCTTTCGTGTTCCCAATAGACACACCACTTCTGAAACCAGTCGAGTTTCCCGACAAGAGACATAAACAAACCATACATGTGTAGCACGCATGTGAGTAATGGCAATACACCATAAGAGTTTGTTGGTAATCACTCATTAAATCAATATAAATTCAACATAAAAAATCCATAAAATTTCCATAAATGCCAAAAAACAACATTCATAGTAAAATCATAAATAAATCATAAAATAAAATTATTGGCCTGGGTGGGGGCTGTAGTAGGGTTTGCTGATCATAAACTTATTTGGGTTTGGAGCCGCGCGTGCTGCAGTTGGTCCGCACCCAAAGTGGACGTTGGCAGCACTGTGGCCGAACAGCCGAACAGGCGTTCCAGACACAGCCACAACACTTTCTCCTTTAAGCTGCAGGCGGACTTACAGGACAAACAGGATCTGGTCAAAACAGGTCAAAGTCCATGTCTGTCTTGGGCACAGGTACGTTCTGGAAGAACCCTCCACCTTGCACTGATGCGGCCGCGCCGCTTTACAGCTTGTCAGAAGCTCCGTCAAAGCAAACGAAACACTTTTTACCTACAGCGTCTGGAGCTTTTTTTTGGCGTGGACGGACCTTAAAGACAGCAGTTGCTGTACTGGGTTCGTGAGAACTGCCACAATGCCAATGACCAAAACAACTGCGCAGAACAAGAAGACTATGCAAATCGAGGTAAGACGGACTGTGACTTGGCCGGCAGACGTCGCTCAGCCAGACATGTCCGGCTTCCCAGTCACGCATTGCCCTGCTTCCCGTAAACGGTGGGTATTCCTACAGCGTCTTAACTGCACGCATGTTTCCAGAAGTTCAGACGGCTCTGTGTTACGCGGGGATGCGGAATTTGCTGAGCAACAAAAGGTTTTGGTTGGGTACCAGCATGCCTTTCCCTTGGAGTACAGCTTCGACCGACTTGCTTTTCGGCGGCCACAACTTTTTTTTTGGCTTGAATGGGCCTCGTCGACTACGGCTGTAGTACTCGGCCCTACAAACAAGCGAAACTACAATCCAAGCAACAAACTACAACAAAGCGGTGAAACAGCAAAGTGAAGCTCCACAAAGGGCTGCGCGGCGCACAGGCTTTGCCGGTGTTAGCCGTTCAGCACAAACTACGGAGTCTCAGCGACCGGTCAGGAGCAACAAAGAGCCGTTGCTCAGAGCTGCCCAAAACAACAGGAGGAGCCAAGACCAGGCTCAGTTGCCGTTCTAGTCTTGCCAGACAACGGACAACCCCTGTGTTTTGTTCCACACACCAAAACCAAAGGACCACTGCATGCGCTCTGCTCTAGCAGCATCTTGCATTCAAATTGCACTGTTGTTACACTTTCTACAGGCGGTTTTTATGCAGCCGGCTTGTAACTTGCTGGAAGGTTTTTGCGGAGCACACCAAAGTGCCAACAAGCTTCTTCCTTGACGGCCGTAAGCTACAAAGCCATGGCAGAATCTTGAGGATGGGTCCCACTCCCTTTGACAAAGAGGGGCTTAAGCCCCCCTTTAAGTCCCCCTTTAAGCCCCTTAAAGCCCCCTTTAAAGGGGTCTCCCCTAAGGGAGGGAGACCCCAAAAATGGGGAGCAGCGAAATTCAGCCAATCTCCTTTTGACATGTTTTGACTGGCAACTAGAGGACCCCAAAATCCGGGCCGCTTGGCGGCCCCTATTTTGGGTCGCGAATTCCTCATTCTGGGGCCCAAGCCCAAGCCCAAGTCCAAGCCCGTACGTTCCAGACTGCTACATCAAGGCGACGGACCCGCCCACAGGTAGGCACCCAGTGTTGGAAAATCATTCTCCAAGATCCAGAATTTCCAACAGACAGCTTGCCTGTGGAAGTGATAGACATGAGAGTTGCATTCCGCTGGCTGCAGCACTTTTAAGGGCGAGCACACAGCTGCTTTGGACAAGTTCCGACCTTCCAAACGGTCCTCGACCAGACGCTCCCCAAAGTCATTACAATCAATGACATGCGCAGCTGACGAGATTCAGCCGGTGGGTGCAGGAATCAAACTTACAACCCCAAAAATAGGGCCGTCTCGCGGCCCCAGAAAAGGAGCCGCGAAATGCAGGCAACCTTGTTTTAACATGTTTTGACTGGCAACTAGAGGACCCCAAAATCGGGGCCGCTTGGCGGCCTCGATTTTGGGCGTACGTTCCAGACTGCGACATGAAGGCAACGGACTCGCCCACAGGCAGGCACCCAGTCAAGGAACCGGCTGCTGTTGCGTTCCTTCAAAAGAACAGTCCGAACTACACTTTTCGCTGTCGCGCCGGAGGTTGCACCTCTTCTTCATTTCTTTTTGCTTGCTATGTCTCTTTCAGCGGAGGTTTGCTTCAGCACGGCAGCGACCACATCGCTCGCAACAGGCGCTCCAAGGGAAAGGCATGCTGGTACCCAACCAAAACCTTTTGTTGCTCAGGAGTTTCTGAACTTCTGGAAACATGCGTGCAGTTAAGACGCTGTAGGAATACCCACCATTTACGGGAAGCAGGGCAATGCGTAACTGGGAAGCCGGACATGTCTGGCTGAGCGACGTCTGCCGGCCAAGTCGCAGCCCGTCTTACCTCGATTTGCATAGTCTTCTTGTTCTGCACAGTTGTTTTTGTTATTGGTATTGTTGCTGTTCTCACTGGGACCCAGTGCAGCAACTGCTGTCTTTGAGGCCCGTCCACGCCAAAAAAAAGCTCCAGACGCTGTAGGTGAAAAGTGCCATGATCTTGGTGTTTTCGGTCCTCAAACTGTTAGAAGTGCTTTTGAGTCAGATGAGTGACTGCACTCGTTTTGTCTCGTTTCGTTTGATTCGAATGCTTTTGGCACAAGAAAAAGATCGGATGCTGCACGCTCTGTTTTTCCACATGGTAGCGGAGCTTCTGACAAGCTGTAAAGCGCCACGGCCGCACCAGTGCAAGGTGGAGGGTTCTTCCAGAACGTACCTGTACCTGAGACAGACATGGACTTTGACCTGTTTTGACCAGATCCTGTTTGTCCTGTGAGTCCGCCTGCAGCTCAAAGGAGGAAGTGTTCTAGCTGTGTCTGGAACGCCTGTTCGGCCACTAGTGCCGCCGACTTTGGGTGCGGACCAACTGCAGCACGTGTGGCTCCAAATGTGGGGTCGAACAATCTCAGCAATTTTGGCTTCGCTTGAGTGGCCCCCCTCTGTTCTCTCATCTCTATCACTTCCACAGGCAAAGCTGTCTGTTGGAAATTCTGGATCTTGGAGAATGATTTTTCCACACTGGGTGCCTGCCTGTGGGCGGGTCCGTCGCCTTGATGTAGCAGTCTGGAACGTACGGGCTTGGGCTTGGGCTTGGGCTTGGGCCCCAGAATGAGAATTCGCGACCCCAAAATAGGGGCCGCCAAGCGGCCCCGATTTTGGGGTCCTCTAGTGGCCAGTCAAAACATGTTAAAAGGAGGTTGGCTGCATTTCGCGGCTCCTTTTCTGGGGCCGCGAGACGGCCCCATTTTTGGTAATGACTTTGGGGAGCGTCTGGTGGAGGACCGTTTGGAAGGTCGAGCCAAGCGGAATGCAACTCTCATGTTTATCACTTCCACAGGCCTTCTAGGAGGACTGGTTTCTCCCACGACTTCCACCACCCAAACTTGACAACGAAGAGTCGTCCCCACCGGCAGGTAAGGAAACTGGTCTCCTCATCCCGAAGCGCAGCTGGAGCCAACCTTCACGACCAAGCTTTTGGGGCACAAACACCAAGCACTCACGAAGTTTGTTCCCAGTCACTCTAACCGACCAAGTTGGACTTCACTCTCACAAAAGCGAGCAGAAAGCAAAGCGCGCACACACTCGGACTTCTTTTCACTCCGTCTTGAGCCAAAACAGTTTGCGGTCACAAGGTGAAAGCTTTCTCTACTGCTTGACCTGCACAAACACTAAGGCTGCGAAGCAAAGCTGAGCTCGAAACTCTAAGTGGCAACTTCAAGACTTCACTTGAGCAGTCAGAAACATCTTGAACGTACCACTGCACTTCAGAGCACTTCAGTCACTCATGAAATCATGAAAACAAATTCATGCGAAGTCAAATCATGCAACATGCGCTTGAAACACTTTTCTTCTGCTGCAATTGCTTTGGTGTGGAGGGCTTCAGACTGATTCGAATTAATGCTTCAAACGTCAGATTGATGGTGGTCTGGTACAGCCGCAACTGACATGTCGACATAGGCGAGGCATGTGCTTCCAATCAGAAATGCGGAGAAGGGCATAGACCCAGGGCGGCTGCAAGCCATCCCTTTTGTGAGCACGGAGGCTGTAGAGACCGATGCGAGGGGATTGGCACGGCAACGGGACGCATCCGGAGGCGAAGGACCACTGTTCACAAAATCCACTGCGCAGAAGCAGCTGGCACAGAGTCGTCGGACACTCACACAGAGCGATGATAGAGCTGGCGGTATGTAATTAACAGACATTGTAGACTGAAAGAGAGCCTTCCAACTGATGATGGTCTTGTGGAGGGTGGCGTAGAGGTCCACCAATTGAGAGAGAGACGGAATGATCTGCTGCCGGCTGTTAGTCGCTGGTGTGCGTTCTCAGTGAACCGACCTGCCTTGTCCACTAAACAGGTATCCACAGCGCCAGTAAAGCAACATAGGTTCTGTAGGGCCGACCTGGTGAAGCCAGAATTGCTTGTGTTTTGGCCTTAAAAATGGGGTACAGCCCATAACAGCGCAGCTTTGAGATCGTACAAACAGGGAATTTTCCAGAGGTGACTCTAGCATCTCTGAACAGAGTACATCAAGCCAATGCAGAGTTATGGTATCGAGAAGGTCGGCCGGAACAGATCAACAACAGCGGCGGAATTTTAAGGCATCTCCACCAGATTTGAACAGGAATTCTTTAGCTGTTATCAAGAGGTGCGGCGACGCAAAACGAGTGGGCAGATCGAAAAACACCAAAGATCAATGCACTTTTTCCAAACAGGCGCAGAATCTCCGAAATCAGAAAACACATGTGTTGCGGAGAAGTGGCACAGGTCTGTGTGCGCGGAGATGTGGTGTTGCTGAGCAACAAAGTTCTTGAAGCGTCTGTTGCGATGTTGTCCGTCTGTGCAGAGGCGCAAGACCTTCGAAGGCCGAGGCGGATGCAACCTGCGCCCAGAGACACGCAACCCCAAAAGCAATTTATTGGTCTTGACACCTTTCATTAAGATGCAGCCACAATCATTTTCTAATCCAAGCACTGGAAAGAATGGTGTTTGCTTGCAAAAGTCTAAAAAAAAAAACCCGATTTGACGCAGAGACTCAGAGAGCAAAAAGAAATTGAAGTAGAGGCGCAACTTCCCGCAGTGAAAAGTGCAGTTCGGACTGTTTAAGGGGACGCAACAGCCGTTCCTGCAACAGCAAATGCGACCAGAAGCAAGGCAGAGGCAATGAATGTCGCCAAGCGGCCCCGATTTTGGGGTCCTCTAGTTACCAGTCAAAACATGTTAAAAGGAGGTTGGCTGCATTTCGCGGCTCCTTTTCTGGGGCCGCGAGACGGCCCCATTTTGGGGGTCGCAAGTTTGATTCCTGCACCCACAGCGGCTGAATCTCGTCAGCTGCGCAAGTCATTGATTGTAACTTTGGGGAGCGTCTGGAGGAGGACCGTTTGGAAGGTCGGAACTTGTCCAAAGCAGCTGTGTGCTCGCCCTTAAAAGTGCTGTAGCCAGATGCAACTGTTCTCTCATGTCTATCACTTCCACAGGAGCTGTCTGTTGGAAATTCTGGATCTTGGAGAATGATTTTTCCACACTGGGTGCCTGCCTGTGGGCGGGTCCGTCGCCTTGATGTAGCAGTCTGGAACGCACGTGCTTGGACTTGGGCCCCAGAATGAGGAATTCGCGACCCCAAAATAGGGGCCGCCAAGCGGCCCCGATTTTGGGGTCTTCTAGTTGCCAGTCAAAACATGTTAAAAGGAGGTTGGCTGCATTTCGCGGCTCCCCATTTTTTTTGGGGTCGCAAGTTTGATTCCTGCACCCACAGCGGCTGAATTTCGTCAGCTGCGCATGTCATTGATTGTAATGACTTGGGGGCGTCCTTTCTCTCATATCTATCACTTCCACAGGCAAACTGTCTGTTGGAAATTCTGGATCTTGGAGAATGATTTTTCCACAGTGGGTGCCTGCCTCTGGACGGGTCCGTCGCCTTGATGTAGCAGTCTGGAACGTACGGGCTTGGGCTTGGGCTTGGGCCCCAGAAGGGTCCTCTAGTTGCCAGTCAAAACATGTTAAAAGGAGGTTGGCTGCATTTCGCGGCTCTCCATTTTTGGGGTCGCAAGTTTGATTCCTGCACCCACAGCGGCTGAATCTCGTCAGCTGCGCATGTCATTGATTGTAATGACTTTGGGGAGCGTCTGGTGGAGGACCGTTTGGAAGGTCGGAACTTGTCCAAAGCAGCTGTGTGCTCGCCCTTAAAAGTGCTGCAGCCAGCGGCATGCAACTGTTCTCTCATGTCTATCACTTCCACAGGCAAGCTGTCTGTTGGAAATTCTGGATCTTGGAGAATGATTTTTCCGCACTGGGTGCCTGCCTGTGGGCGGGTCCGTCGCCTTGATGTAGCAGTCTGGAACGCACGGGCTTGGGCTTGGGCTTGGGCCCCAGAATGAGGAATTCGCGACCCCAAAATAGGGGCCGCCAAGCGGCCCCGATTTTGGGGTCCTCTAGTTGCCAGTCAAAACATGTTAAAAGGAGGTTGGCTGCATTTCGCGGCTCCTTTTCTGGGGCCGTCAGACGGCCCCATTTTTGGGGTCGCAAGTTTGATTCCTGCACCCACAGCGGCGGAATCTCGTCAGCTGCGCATGTCATTGATTGTAATGACTTTGGGGAGCGTCTGGTGGAGGACCGTTTGGAAGGTCGGAACTTGTCCACAGCAGCTGTGTGCTCGCCCTTAAAAGTGCTGCAGCCAGCGGAATGCAACTGAACAACATACCCTTCCCGTCCCTTTTGTGCACTTGGCCGAGCTTCCCAAAGAGGGCCTCGCAAGAGCAGGACGGAGAGGCGCTGAGAGTAGAGGAATGCGCCCAAGCACCCATACAGAAGCGGAGAGCGTGCCGCAGTGGCAAGTGCATGAGCACGTTAATTCGAGCCCAGCTTCCCAACAATGTGGGCCTTGCAAGGGCAGATACGGAAGTTCGTGGTGGATTTCTTTTCTCAATGTTTGTAA
The DNA here is from genome assembly GCA_905221615.1 of Symbiodinium sp. CCMP2592. NCBI lineage: Eukaryota > Dinophyceae > Suessiales > Symbiodiniaceae > Symbiodinium > Symbiodinium sp. CCMP2592. The sequence continues at coordinate 558,913 of CAJNDT010003201.1, forward strand.
GTTCAACTTTGTAGAAGCTTGAGAAGCACTTTGCCGCAGCGCGCGCAGTTCGCAATCAGCACGGCGCAAGCGCCTACGACGTTTGGGATCGTGTTAAAGATTGTCGTGAGAGCCACCGCCGGAAACCTCTACTTGGCTGCGGTGCAGATTTGAAGGGTGCCATGGCTGATGACTCTTATGCTAGGGTCAAGAAGAAGCAGAATTAGATTTCTCTCCAAGCAAAGCTCATTGCCGAGCCCTCAGAAAACCGTGTGGTCGACATGCTTGAGGCTCTCCCTCGTTCCGAATCAGATTTTTACAGCAGCGAGAACAATTGCATTGACATGGCTGGTAAAGCTAGGCAGCTTCAAGATGAGATTGAGCAGCAGTTTGCTTTTGTTGGAGGCACGTTTGACGAGTACTGCAAATATTTTCACAGAAGCGATTTGTCCAGCAACATGTGGTCATGGAGTCCAAAGCAATTGCTGGTTTTTTGTGTGTGTCTAAGAAAGACGGTGTTACTCAATGCAAGTTGCTGATGTGTTGTTCCTTCAACTACCTGCTGTCGGATGTGGAGGCTCGGTCAAGACTAGAGATGACCGGGACTGGCGCTCTCGCGCGAACTCATCTCGAGAAGCTGGGCTTGAAGGCAGCAGTTTGTGTCCAGTCGAATGCGTTTACAAGCGTGCTGGTCCCAGAGTGGATGATCCCGTACCAGGCGTTCCGGCGGGCGAGATCTGGGAGCTTTTGCTCAGTGTCTTCGTGTCGGATTGTCCGTTTCTGATTGGGTATGTCCGTGTTACATGCGTTTGCCCATGGGTTGCAGTCACTCTGTGCACATTGGGCTGCCATCCGGAAGGCTCGCCTCGCCCCACACCGGGTGTTTGTGATCATGCATCTGTTCGGAGGGGAGCGGCGGGTGAACGACCAGCATTTTGCCGAGCGCTTCGCGGAGGAAGCGGGGCTCACAGTGCTCTTTGCAACCGTAGACCTGGCGACTGATCATCGCTGGGACATTGCTCGCGAAGACACTCAGCACGAGCTTTTGGGCATGATGTCAGGCTTCGTGGATTTACTCATGTTGGGCCCGCCGTGTTCCACAGTCTCCAGGGCCAGGCATGCCGACAACAGTGTAGGAGTCAGACCGGTCCGTTTTCGTGATTGTTTCTGGGGCAGGCCGGGTCCTCTTCATCATGAGCGTGTTAGGGTCGAGGAGGCGAATGTGCTGTACAAGCATATTTCTGTGGGAGCACCCGAAGGACCCTGGCTGCCAGCCTTATCCATCGATCTTTGCCACGACTGAGTTTAGAGAGATGCTGGTGCGCACGGGTTCCGCTTCGGTGTCTTTTGATCAATGCACTCTTGGAGGTCCTACTCGAAAGCCGACCACTTTGGCTGGCAATGCTCGGGGCTTCGATCGTTTTGTCCACTGCGCTTGTCCCGGTGAAAGCTCTTCTCATCGGCATGGACGTTCAATGGGGTTTGACAGTGAAGGTCACTTTCTCACAAGACGGCTGCAAACCTATCCTCCAGGTATGTGTCGGCTAGTTGCGGAGTGTATGATCGAGTCGTGCACAGCGTGGCAGGCTTCCGGAGAAGGGCCGACGGGTTTCTTTGCAAAGGGGCCCCGGGCGCCTTTGGCTCCATGGTCGGTGAGTGCCTCAGCTGATCGCATAGGAGTCAGGATTTTGAACGAAGCCGTGGAGGATCATGTTCGAGTGCTGCTGGGGGATGATCATTTAGGCCTCTACCTGCATGTGGACGATACGCTACTTCTCGGAGTGGGCGCATGTGCTAGGCTGACGGGCCCTTTGATGGAGGAGATTGCTGACAACATGGAGGCCGCAGGTTTCCGAGTACCAGATCGGCGATCGGGTGATAAGATCGCGAAAGTGGTAGGCTATGAGATTGATGCGCAGAAGGGCGAATTTTCTTTGCCCCATAAGAAGGCCCGCTTACTTCAGGCCGCTTTCCTCGAAGTGGCGAGCGCTCGTTTCGTGTGTGTCGAATTGCTCAGGGCTCTGGTCGGGATCTGGAGTTTCGGTGCACAACTTAGACGGGAACTGTATTCCATCCCATTTTCGGTATACCACATGTTGGACATTTGCGAAGGCCAGTTTGTGCGTCTCTGGCCGTCGGTGAGGCGAGAGCTCATCGCTATGGCTAGGGCTGTGGACTTCATGGTTTTGCGGGCCTCGGACCCAGTGAGCAGATTGGTGTTCGCAACGGACGCCATGGGAGCTGATGATGTGGATTGTGGGGGTTATGGGATTTGCGTGGCTCAGGCTACTTACGAGGAGTTTGCGGCTCTGATGTGGGCCGGTGAAGAGCCGGGGTTTGCCATCTCCGAACAAGACCGGGGTCTGAAGGGTTTTCGCAATCCTGCTGACATGATCAAGCTTACACGTCCGTTTTCGAGATTGCCCCGGTCTTTGTTTGAAGATTTTAGGTGGACTGAGTTGCAGGCGGGCCGATGGCGGTCGGCCGATCACATCACCATAGGAGAAGCCAGGGCTGTCACAAAGTGCTTGGAACTGGTTTGCCAACGGCCTTCTGCGCATGATCAAGTGTACTTTGCTTTGCAATATAACCGTCCGTGTGCGAGCGCAATGACCAAAGGAGACCAAAGGAAGGTCCTCGTCATGGGGGCTAAACTTTTACCTGAGGCGAAGGGCTGCGCTTGGGATTGCATGTGGATTGCGCTTCATTTTCTCGTGGTGCCAGTCTGCACTCATGCCGGCCGATCGGGCCTCAAGACGTCAAAGCGTAGCATCCGTGAAAGGGCCCGGGGGAGGGCTCGGGTATGCAACATTTCCGACCACACAGGCTCGACCCGCTTCATGTGCACTCCGTCTTGAGTGACACTTACAAGCGCTACGAAAGGGCGGTTGAGAAGTTTGAGGTTTTCTTGCTTCAGAACGACGCGGCTCCTACTTCTGCTGCTGAGCTTGACGAGTGGTTCGTTTTGTTCCGCCGGGAGGCCTCTTTGACCAGATCACAGTTCGAGGTCACCTTGGCGGGCATCCAGTTTTTGGCACCGCGCTTAAAGGGAAAGTTGCCCCTTGCGAAGAAGGTCACCAAAGGTTTGGCGATCGAGTACCCTGCGAAGCATGCTTTCCCTATGTTGTCTCGTTCGGCTAGGTTCATTGCGAGTAAGATGGCAACTGCAAGTGAGCATCGTTTGGGAGTTTGTATGCTACTGCAGCAAGCAACAGGGCTTCGTCCATCAGAGATGCTGGGTCTGTGCGAGCACGATATTATTCGACCCAGTGACTTCGTGCCTCGCTATGTTCTTCGCCTTGGTACCAATGTGGGCACCAAGGTGGGGAGAGAGCAGACCGCGTTCTTTGACCCGGAACAGGACCCAGTGCTCGCCATGCTGTTGTTTAGGTTGCTGCGGGCCACGCCCGAGCGGGGATCACTGGCTGCTTGTGGATATGATCACTATAGGAGGGTGCTCGCTCGACACAGTGCATGCTTGGGAGTGCAATACTCGCCTCACTCTTGCAGGGCCGGCTTCGCAACAGAGGCTATCATCAAAGGCGAGGCTCCCGCCCTCGTGCAGAGGCGCGGTCGGTGGAAATCGGAAGCGAGTTTCCTTGTGTACATCGACGTGGTCACCGCTTTGCAGGTCGAAGCTGAATTTCGTAGCAGGGCACTGGATTCTGAGATTGACGCGGCCTCGCGCAACCTGCTGGGCTGCTTCCCAAAGGGGTGCTTTGCAGTGGCAGCCCATGGGCCTGCCGGTTACCGTGGCCATCAAAGACGCCTCGGAGGAGTCCTCGGAGTACCAGCCGCCCGCTCCTTCGCGTCCTGTGAGGTCTCAGCCACGCCAACGGGCCATGACTCCGCCTCCTCGAGCTCTTCAGTCCCAAGCTCGACGGCGCCACAGTTCTCACCGCGGAAATGCGCGCGCAACTACCCGCGGATGGTTTGGTGGGATCTGCTGCAGACGGCGCAGTGCGTGATCCTCCTAGGCGGGGCGCTCTTCGAAGGAAGCAGGCCTCCTGGTTTGGCTGGATTGGGAAGTCGTGCTGCAAGGGAGCGGCTCGGCTTGCATGCTGGTGCTTTGGGGCAGCTTGGCCTATGTCATCACGGCTGGGCCGATGCGTGAACTCTTGTTGCCGGTACAAAGCCTATACTGGTGTCCACGGCGCAGGTTGGTGAGAGCGCTTCTGGATGGTGGCACGCAGCTGGTTTCGGCTTCTACAAGCGTGGTTAAGGCGGCTTCGGTTAACACTCTAAGTGTGGCGCAGGCCGCCTGGATTGGAGTGGACCTCGTCGGCATGAACGCCACGAAAGTGGTTGGGCGAGTCTTGGGTGAAACATCTGAGGCCATTGAGCTCTGGCTTTTCTCGGCGCAGGGTCGCGAAGTGCTGCGGGACCCGGCTCAGGAAGCCTTGACTTTCTGGTTGGGGTTGCTGCGCTCGCAAACTTTCCACTTGCCGGTGGTGGCCGCCGAAACCGAGGCGCTGGTGCAGGTGACTACTGGACGGCTTCTGGGGTCGTCTCCTTCGCCTCCAACGGCCTCGTGGATGCTTCGCATGACTTTTTCGCCACGCTGGGCCAACCCTGTGTGGCAAGTGGGCGGCTGGAACGCGGAGGATGAGTATGATCAGATTTTGCTTCTCGCCCGCGACTTCGCTACTACCGTGCCTGCGGTCAACCACACGTGGGACCAAATTTTGGCCCCGCCGCCCTCCTCAGCTCACTGGCCTGCCATTGTGGGACTCCTGCGCCGCTTGGGGGCTCTTTTCGGGAGGCCGCTGCGAGCCAGCTGGCGCTTCTGGGCTTCCATGTGGGAGTATGGGACCATGCGTCCGCTGGCGCTTGGAGGTTTGGTGCTCGTGACTGCAGGTGGCTGCCTTTGTGTTCGGCGTCTCGGCCCTCTCGCTGCACCTCCAGCCGAAGGACAACTTGTGCACTGGTGCAGACTGGTGGAACTCATGTTGCTCATGCGTGGCTGGATGTTGGTGCGCGGGGGATCGCTAGCAAGGCAGCTACTTCATTGATTCCAGAGGGGGTGTGGGCTTTTCTTTTCGGGCAGTTTTTCGCAGTTAGCACAGGCCTCACTTTGAGGCGCCGAGACTGTGAAAGGAGCTGCTACCGCCATCTGGTCTGAAATGGACTTATGAACGCTATGTAGCCTGGTCCGCACGTTCGCGGGTTCACGGGTTCACGGGTTCACGGGTTCACGGGTTCACGCGTTCACGGGTTCACGGGTTCGCGGGTTCACGGGTTCGCGGGTTCACGGGTTCACGCGTCCACGGGTTCGCGGGTTCACGCGTTCGCGGGTTCACGCGTTCACGGGTTCACGCGATCACGCGTTCACGGGTTCACGGGTTCACGGGTTCAAGCGTTCACGCGTTCACGGGTTCACGCGTCCACGGGTTCGCGGGTTCACGCGTTCGCGGGTTCACGCGTTCGCGGGTTCACGCGTTCACGGGTTCGCGGGTTCACGCGTTCACGGGTTCACGGGTTCGCGTGTTCACGGGTTCGCGGGTTCACGGGTTCACGCCTTCACGCCCCGAGCATCCGTTATTGATCACAATCAATCCTTTCAGCTTACTTGTTATATTGATTTTGGGGGCCTCATGGGACCTACTATATTGATTATATCAATTATATTGATATTGACTTGTTGTTTAAATTTGTGTAAAATTTGTATGTTTTCCAATTGACTTTAACATTATTGATTGTTTAGATTGATTCTGGCATTGATATTTTTTCCGTGGACAAACACTAAGCTTAAAGCTTGTTCCTTCCAGCCAAAGCATAGAAGGCTGTCCACTTCGGATAATGAAAGCAGGGTTCGGGGATGCTGAAGGTTGGGGTTGGGGTCTAAGGTTTGGGGGGATGTCGGTGGTCCTAATAAGCAGGCGAATTCCGGGGTTTAGGGGTTTAGGGATCCGTAAAGCTTTTTTTTTGGTGGGGGGCTTGGAGCTTGGTGGGTTTATAGGATGCACGGTTTCCGAGTGTAGTTGCTTGCTTTTCGGGGTTTGTGTTTAGGTTTGCTTTGTGGTTTCATGGGTGTGCGCTGCCCTCGTTCGGGTTTGTATTTGTAGATATAATATAGAGTCAGCTAAAATCATCGAATCCAATCCATGAATTTATATATTGTATATGTAGAACGAAAACCGCTATGTAGATGGATATATGTATATATATATATATATATATATGCACGATTTTGTTGTACATAAACATACTGTGTGTCTATGAGTATATGCACAAATGTGGAAATGAACTTGTTTTCCATAAATGGAAAATCCAATTGTATCTAAAGCATAAAACCATTAATTATATCCGATGAACATAAATATCACATATATGCACTATAATATATATATATATATATATATATATACACATATATATATATATATGCACACACATATATATATATATGTACATAAAAGATGTGCAAAAATAAATGATTATGTATATATAATATTACCACAATCTCATCTAATCTACAATTTCGCAATCCACTCTAACTATAAAACAATCGAATCCAATCTATATTCTACATAGGAACGAAAAAGGAAAATACATGTATTTACCAATATATGTAAACAACAAAAAACGAATACATGTAGAGCCCATAGCTGAACCATAGAAGTAGATAATAACTTTCAAAGAGTATGAACACAATACATGAAAACAATAACAAAATAAGAGCTAGGTGGATTTAAGTATATATATATATATAAGAATCTAATTATGGCAAGACATACACAAACATGATGTCATCAAAACTATACCCCACCCTCCCCACTCCACGCAAAACCAGAAAAGTGCCGAGTTCATCCATCCCTTGACAGCAGTAACAGCCCACCCCCCCCACCGACATGACCAAAAAAGCACTTGTTTTAGCTGGCCCACCCACCCCCCCCGCCCTCATCTGAAAACTTGAAGACAATTCGCCCGAAAAGCATTATTGGCCAAGAGTTTTGCGCTATATAAAGTCATAGAGTCATGTACATAAAGTCATAGAGTCAAGTGCACAGAGTCAGTACAGAGAATCCAGTGCATAGAGTCACGGAGTCATTGCGCGCGCAACACAAAAGTAGCAACTTTACCACGCGTTTGTGCTTTCGACCACGCCAATCCACGCAAAGGGTTGCGCGGGCACCGCAACGCAACACAAAAGCAGCAACTTTACCACGCGCTGGTTCAAGGTGCCCTAGGGATATTGACTTAAGGGATCTGGGGGGAATCCAAGTGCCTTGATTTCAGCGCTTTTTCACATGAGGGAGGGGGGTGTGCAAGCGAATGAAGCGCTTTTTTTGGTCATGTCGGTGGAGGTGTTAAGTGGGACGGGGTGGGTTGTTAGTTGTGTCAGGGCCAAGGATAAAATCTGCGCTTTTCCGGTTTTGGGAGGTGCAAAGGGGAGGGTGGGGTCCTTGTTACGATGAAATTATAGTATGGTCTGTTCCTTTAATAACGTTAATATGTATACATGTATATATATATATACATATGGTTTATAATATGTTTCTGTTTTGTTTTATTTATTGTTTATGTAGTTATGTGTTTCTTTATTTGGTCACTTTTGTATTTTTCGTAATTTGTTTCCTTATTTATTGATTTATTCATTTACGTATTACATATTTATTTGTTTGTTTATTTATTTGTTTAGTTGGTTATTTGTTTATTCAATTTCCATTTCAATTATATATGTACATATAAAGCTGTAGTACCTAGTGCCCACTTTATGTTTGATTTCATGTGTAAATTCATGTTCATTCACAGTCTTATACACTAGCTATGCACACAACATGTTTCTTCGAGGTTGTATTTACTTTTTTGCATAGATATGTTCTTTCTATTCGTTGCTATGTCGCTTACATTCGATACAGATTAGATTGGGTTCTTTTAGATTGGATTGCAGATCTGTATAGTTTAGATGAAATTGGAAATATGTTTGTGAATAGTGAAATAGCTATTACATATGATATTTCCAGATCGGATGTGATGTTAATCATTTTTCATTCCAGCTGAACTTGGATTTACTTGTTTATTGAATTGAATGCAAACTATATATGTATACCATATGTTTATGTATATGTACATATTTATATACATATATGTATATATACATATATATATATATATATAAAGAGCTGCTTGATTTCTAAAAATAACTTCATATATAGATTGGAATTGATGTATTGAGATGACACTGTATATTTTATGTACGAATACAGACCCGAAGCCCTCGAAAGAGGGCAAAACCGAAACCACGAACCCGGAACAAAACCCGCAAATACATTGAGAAACCATGCACCCTAAACCCAAGAAGCTCCAACCCTTCTAAACCCGAACCCTTTAATCCCTCAACCCCTCAAGCCCAAAACCCCTGCACCCCGAAAACCCTTAAAGCCCTTAAAACCTCTGAACTTCCTAAACCCCTACACCCTATATGTTTACAGATTGATGTCAAGATTGATTTTCTCAGAGATTTATGTTGATATTCATATTGATTTGAATACTGCATTTCCTCTGGTTTCATGCTTTTTTCTATTTATTCGAATATCAATTAGGATCAATTGCTTTAATTGATTCTGTTCGAAATCAATCAGACCAAGCCCTGTTGATCCTGGTCCTAATCAATATCGGATGCTCAGGGCGGGTTGAGGGGTTCACGGGTTCACGGGTTGACACATTCACGGGTTCACAGGCAGGTTAAACGGGTTAAAGCGTTCACGTGTTCACGGGTCCGCAGGTTCACGCGTTCGCGGGTTCACGCGTTCGCGGGTTCGCGGGTTCACGCGTTCACGTGTTCACGCGTCCACGGGTTCAGGGTTCACGGGTTCGGGGGTTCACGCGTTCACGGGTTCACGCGTCCACGGGTTGGCGGGTTCACGCGTTCACGGGTTCACGCGTCCACGGGTTCGCGGGTTCACGCGTTCACGGGTTCACGGGTTCACGGGTTCGCGGGTTCACGCGTTCACGCGTTCACGGGTTCACGGGTTCACGCGTCCACGTTCGCGGGTTCACGCGTTCACGGGTTCGCGGGTTCACGTGTTCACGGGTTCACGCGTTCACGGCTTCGCGGGTTCACGCATTCACGGGTTCACGCGTTCACGGGTTCGCGGGTTCACACGTTCACGGGTTTACGGGTTTACGGGTTCACGGGTTCACGGGTTCATGCGTCCGCGTTCGCGGGTTCACGCGTTCACGGGTTCGCGGGTTCACGGGTTCACGAGTTCACGGGTTCGCGGGTTCACGCGTTCACGGGCTCACGCGTTCACGGCTTCGCGGGTTCACGCGTTCACGGGTTCACGCGTTCGCGCGCCAGCACAGGGCTAGATACTGTACATGAGTGCTGAAATGACGTGGATGGCTTATCATACGCCAAATGTGCCAGGCAGGATCGCCTACTGAGTCCTACTGGATTTACTATGCTGGCTCCTAGCAAAACAGCGTATTGCATGGTCGTTGTGAGTTGTGACGCTCTGCACTTCAACACGCTGCAAGCACGCATCAGGGCTGGGAACTCGCTGCCGTTTTCATGCTTTTTGTGGACATGTGAGCATTATTATTGGTGAGTGAGCTGAGCGCACGGAGTTTAATGTGCAGTCCAAAAATATCAACATGAATTTTCTTTAGCAGCTTGAAGGAGTTTTGTCGCAGACAGGGAGGGCAAACGTTGACTTGTGCTTGCTTGTTTTGACGTTGAAGTGCGGCGGCCAAGTTTTCTCACGAGGCCCGCCCGCCCTCCCTGGGCTTTTCTTTTCGGCTTTTCTTTTCGGCAGTTTTTCGCAGTCAGCACAGGCCTCACTTTGAGGCGCCGAGACTGTGAAAGGAGCTGCTACCGCCATCTGGTCTGTGTTGACGTGGATGGCTTATCATACGCCAAATGTGCCAGGCTGGATCGCCTACTGGATTTACTATGCTGGCTCCTAGCAAAACAGCGTATTGCATGGTCGTTGTGAGTTGTGACGCTCTGCACTTCAACACGCTGCAAGCACGCATCAGGGCTGGGAACTCGCTGGCGTTTTCATGCTTCTTGTGGACATGTGAGCATTACCTGTGTGATTAACAAGATGCAAGTCTCCGCCAGAGGAGGAGGTGTATCATCGCTCTCCGCCTTAGGTGAGCCTGTCTCCGGTTCTCGGCAGGTTCAGTGCTTTAAAATGCCTTGGATTGGAATGTACTTGCAACATTGATGCAGGGGTGCGGGGGACTGCCGTTGCTTTGTCTTGCGGCTGCTCATTGCGCGAGCTTTTCCTGAATTCATGAGTACGTAGGCCGTCCGCCAGCCCTCCTGGATTTTAACCTGGATTCTCTCTCCCCGGCGACAACAACAATGCCTGGAGAATCCAGATTTGAAACATGGTTTTAACGTGGATTCGAATCTGGGTTTAACCTGGGTTTTAATCTGGATGAAAATCGTGGTTTCGATTGCTTGCTGCACGTGATGCTTTGCTGAACTCTTCTCTCTGCAAAAGTGTGTGAAAGGCAGGCTCCATGGTCTGGTTTCTTGCACAACGGGCGTCGTCGGAGCAAAAGAGCAGCCCAGCCGTTGAGCTGGTTCTCGAGCGCGAGCTGGCCTGATAGGGAGAAGCATTGCACCAAAATGGGTTCGTCAAATCGGACAAAAACTGAATGTCGAAACAAGCAACTGGAAAGATGCCAGCCATTTGCTGCATGAACATATTTAAAAAACGTGGCAGTACCCCGTGCTTCTGAATCTGCTTTCCGCCGCAGCGTGGTGCGTGCGTTGCAAACTCTGCGATTCCACAGCGTGGAGCGTGTACTGTGTGGAAACAGCGAAATCTGGCGTGTAGCCTCATAAAACGTGAATCCATCTTCGAATGAGCGCTTTATGGAAAGAGAAATGCTTGGAGATCTGCTTTCCACCAGCGTAGTGTAGGAAATGGTCAAGGCTGGACGCCAGAAACGGCGACTCCATGATGAACACATGGAGGATCCGGTACATTTTCGTCGGATTGTGGGATGTTGCGCTTGTGGACTGCGGCCTTCCACATCATTGGCTTCACAATGGGCATGCTCAGGGCCCTCTGCAGGAGCAGTGCTGCTACGGATCGCACGGTCTCGCGGCCCACTCCGGTGGCAGGCTGGGCTCAGGAGTTCGTGTGTGTGAGGCCTTGCTTGACACGACCTTCAGCTCATCTGCCCTTGTTTCCTTGCCCTTGCGAAGCCCACTCTTGTGGGAAGCTGGGCTTGTGAATGTGATGTGCTTGCGCGTCGACATCGTTTAGCATCCTTTGTAAAGGTGCAGCGCCAGCTGTCATGAGTGCCTCCTTGCCAGTGGGTGACCTTCTCTGACAGTGTGTGGGCCATTGTGCAACCCGCTCATGGGAAGCCGGACAATCTGTGTATGCGGCAGTGCGCTACCCAGTACCACTGGATAGCGGGGCATCTGAGCGGCTGTAGCAGCTGGTGCTTTCCAAAAGGCTGAACGATATCTGCCGGCTAAGTCTGCAAGTCGCAGCCTGTCTCACCAGGATTTACATAGTCTTCTTTTGTACAGTTGTTTGGCTTATTGACTTTATTGTAGTTCTTGCTGGGACCGAGTGCAGCAACTGCTGTCTTTGAGGCCCGCCCACGCCAAAAAAAAAATTGCTGCGTTGCGTCATGAGAGACAATTTTTCGATTTGAATCTTAGCACTAGTAAAGGAAAATCTGTGTATGAACTTTTGAGTTCCAGTTCAATTGATGGAACAGCAGATGTGCAGTCCATGTTCTGCACAGATCATGTCATCCAATTAAATTCTTGTGGATTCCCTGAAAAACATTTTTTGGAATCATTGTAGCCATTTTCATTTTAATTACAAACGTTAAGCAAGTTTTCTTTGCAGGTTGTCGTAGATCTTTGCAGATTGCAGTTGCTGACTGCGAGTTTTAGTTGAACAGTTCTTCTCACACATTTTGCAAAACTTGTGGAGGTAAGCGCAGCTGCATGTTGGACAGCTGTTTCCATGTTGCAGGCAGACACAACAAAGTGGAACGGTACGTAATCAAGTTGAATCCGCTGAGGGCTCGGAAAACGGTTGTACACCTTTGCATGTGCATTTACTGGGATAGACCGGGAGTTCTGGAAACACGCGCGAGATGATGCAGCGCTGAGATTGGGTTGTAACTTGTGTAAACATGTTTCCGTGGACGGATTTTGAGTTCTGTTGAATTTTTGGCACGACAGCCAGCCGACCATGTGAATGAGGTTGCAGGATGCAGCGTTGAGCCTCCCAATGTTGGTGCTACGAGCCCCACTCCGCAACACTCACTCCACACCCTCTGGAAGAGCCAATGTGTGGGATATCATTTGCAGAGTGTACGAAGGGTCAGAGATTTCGATGTTGAAGCGACCGCATGCGCTTGTTGTGCAACTTTCATTTGGACGTCATTCATGTCTGGTCATGCACAGCTTTTGGAATTTTCCAAGTTTATTGAATTTCAGTTGGTCGCTTGTTGTGAAAACGTACGTGAGTTAAGTTAAGTGAGACCTGCGAGATCGGACCACCTCAGATGTTGGCTCAATGCGGCGCGGCTGGTGGCACATGGCATGATCTGTTTATGACATATGGCGCACAGATTCAGCGCAAACCCACTACGGCATTGTCTAGATTCCCATGTCGGCTTGGTCAATCCAGATCTAGTTTGTTTGCGTGTCTCCTTGCAAGCAGGCTTCGACATAATAAACTGTGACAAATGACTATCAAGGAAGCATCTACTCACGGACGCAACGGAAGTACTTGCAGCACTTCTCACAACCCCAAACCTTACACGCTGAACACCAATTCTAAGACACTACTCTTGGCAGCGGTGCCATGAGCGGCTTGAGCGTCACGGTCGATGAAGCACTGTCGTTGGTGAAAGTTCCCTTGCGGGGCTTCTACTCAGCTGGGGTGGTGCAGTCCGTCTTTAAGTTCTGGTGTGCAGACATAACTGACGAAGACGACCTGGTGCCCGCCGAGAAGCTGCAAACTTTCGTCGCAAGCTGCAAAGCCCTCCAGTGCCCCGAGGCAGGGACAGTTGCCTTTGACCCATCATGCCGCAATCCGGGCGGAATTGAGTTTGATGTAGGACATACCAAAACCCATACAATACTCACAAATAACCGGGCAATCGCTTCCACGTAGAACATCGCAGATGCTACATTTGAAGATGTGTGTTCTTGGAGCATGCGTCATGTATGGAAACTTGCAGTCCCCGACTGCGCATCCTTTTGCTCAGCTGCACGTTAAAAGCCTTGTATCCGAAAAACCCTTCGTCAGGAAAGGGCTCGTCACCGGTGTGCGGCGTGCGCTTACCCTGTCCACGAGGAGTTCAGGGGGCCGTCCCGCGATGACAGCGATGTCAAGCGCTGCAGCAAGGGTTATAAGTGCTACTGCAAGTGCTAAAGGGGGTATTGTGGTAGGAGGTGCCAGGGGCTTTGTTGGGCGGCTCGGACTGCTGGCTCTTTCGTCTCCCCGAGTCTTGACATTTGGGTCTAGGGTTTGAGGTCTGCCGGAAGAAGCTTCAACCTTTGAGTGGTCTCTCGCCAAGAGGAGCCCGCCTTTGGCGGCTTCTGCTGCAGACTGTGCCACGAAAGCTGGAAGAAGGGCTGCCTGGCTTAGCATTCTTGCGCTTCAATACGGAATCAAACTGTTCTGCCAGCCCGGAAGCTCGCAAACCTGGTGATTCCAAGGCAGCCGCACTCGCCACGGCAAAAAATGCCAAGCATGGGACATCAGGATCGCCCGTGATTCGTTCAGTTGCAAACGTTTTGGTACAAAGCTTTCGTTTCAGGCGACGAGTTTGTGCTAAATTTGATTTGATTCTGGAAGCACCCTAAACCCGAAACCATAGACCACATGGTTGCAGGGGCGATGATCGCCTTCTGCGTGTCGCGGCGCTGCCGGTGCCTCCGCTGCCTCCGCTTGAGGAGTGCCGGCACATGCTGTCGCCCGGTATGGGTCATGGAACACATTCTACGACGACGAGATCGAATACGATCCCACCTTAGGTGCAGTTGCCTGCTCAGGCTGACCTGTATCTTTGCAATGTCAGTAACGGGCGACAGCACGCGACGATGCAGCTTGCATTCGGAATTTCATGGTTCAGGCACGTTCCTGAAGCGGTCAAGACCCACAGTTGCAATGAGGGCTCACATGCCGAGAAACCACCGCACACCACACACCATCTTACCCCAACCAGAGGGTGCCATCTGTGCCACCGGGTCGCAAGTTCGAACAGAATGCGCTTCGATGCTTGTCGGTCAAAATTCCAAGTACTAAACCCATTAAGACTACTAAAACCACGAAGGCTACTACACCCGGTACAGAACTACGACAATTACATAGACTACCAAAACGGTTAGTACTGCTGGAACACCAACAACAACTACTACTACCATCACCACTATGACTACGACGACGTCGTCGACGACGACTACTACTACTAGTACTAGTACTAGTACTACTACTACTACTACTACTACTACTACTACTACTACTACTACTACTACTACTACTACTTCTACAACTACTACTACTGCTGCTACTAGTACTACTACTGCTACTGCTACTGCTACTGCTACTGCTACTGCTGCTGCTACTGCTACTGCTACTGCTACTGCTACTGCTACTGCTACTCCTACTACTACTACTACTGCTACTGCTACTGCTACTGCTTCTGCTTCTGCTACTGCTACGACTACTGCGACTACTACGACTACTACGACTACTACGACTACTACTCCTACTGCTACGGCTCCGACTCCGGCTCCGGCTCCTGCTCCTGCGCCTGCCGCTGCTGCTGCTGCTACTACGACCACAAGTACTACAACCCTGATCGCTGTTACTAGTTGCCTCGCTGTGACGATCGCTACCGTGCAGGAGACGCCTCGGCCGAGCACTGCCAAGAGGCCAGTGGAGAATCTTGCAGGCCGTGATGCGCTGCTCAGCAGTTTTCATGGCTTTGGGGCCTTTGGAAGGCCCAGATCCCTGGATTCGTCAAATGTCTTTGGCAAGTCGGGCTTCTGCAGCTCTCTTTCGCAGGCTCTTCGAGCAGCTTGACGGTGTCTGCTCAAGGCTCAGCCTTGTACGTCGACAGCGCTCCACCCCAGACTCAACATCTTGGTGCCTGAACGCAATAGCTCCGACCAGCAAAACCCGGCCATGTCACGACAGCGAAGAACGCCACACATTGCGCACTGCATTTTAATGAATTTCGGGGTGCATTTTGGCTTTGGTATGGTTTGTTTGGTTCGCGCTTTGGCCCGTCTCCGTAGTGAGGAATGCTGCGCAAGCATGGAGACACTAGGTCACGGCAAGAGCGAACATGTCGCCACTTGAATTGCGAATCACTAAGCCACAAGCTTCTGAAGCCATCCTTTCCGAAGGTGACGGTGCCGAAGGACTGTCCTGGGAGAATTTTGCCGCGTGGCTTTTCTAGCACTTTCTAGGAGTTTCTGCAGCCCGCGGGCTCACCAGGTGTCTGTATTTATTAAGCTCTTGTACTTTAGAAGTTTGCGTAACGAAGACGAGGCGCTAGTGTGGGTCGTGTTGATCTGTGCCACTTCGCACTTCACCGGGCTTTGAAGCAAGCAGTGTCTTTCGTCGTTGCAGGTCTGGCCCAAAAGAGGTGACATCCAGTGGCATGTCAGTCAGATGTCTCAGACCAACACAGCCAGCCCGCGCACCTTTCCTCTGAGGTGGTCGTCCCACTGACCCGATGTGATCAGGGGTCTGTTCGAACCCATTCGCCTTCTCGAGATAATAAGAGAGGCTTGAGGACATGTTGCGGGTTGCCCACACCGAGAGCTGTGCACTGGTGCCATGATAAGCGTAGAGAACCGGCTGGCTCAGGGTGGAATCAGCTGTAGCGGATCTCTGTTGTTTCCTTGAACCTTGAACACCAAACCCTAAACCTTCAACCCTGAACCCAGAACCCCACGCCAAAAAATCCGTAACCCTAATTAAAAAAGACCTTAACCCCATGACATCCTGAGCCTTTCAACTCCATGAGTAGTTGTCAAGATTATGGCACCTTTTCGGGTACCCTAAATATTACGTGCCGTATTATAATAAGGACCCAAAAGGGACCATCATTTTGACAACCACCCCCATGAGCGACGAGGTCTTCTGGGCTCGACGAACGACCGGCGCCGGCTCCGATCCCGTGCTTTGCAACGGCGCGGCATTGAACTCGCGTTCTTTGGGGTTCCTTTACAAGGGGTCTACAATGGGTCCGTAAAGGTGTTGCTACAAGTCAGAAAGTTGTTCATATATTGGGCCTTAGGAAGTAGAGTGGGGTACCTTTCGGCTTCTTGTGGGGGTCGATGAGAGCTACTAACAATTAGACTAGGGTGGTTTGGGGTATGTTCTAGCGGAATTATAGTGCGGACTATAGCGAGATTTTGATTACTTCTTACTTTGTGATGAGAGTCAAAGTGCCGTGTGTTTGTGGCCCTGGAGTTCCGATCTCTCTTGGCACCTGTACGAGCTCGGGCGATCTCAGGCATCGTGCACTGCAACGAGGAGCCCCTAAAGCAGCTTGGCCGGATGGCGGGTGAGTGGAAACACTTCACTAAACCCTAAAGGCCCAAAGCCCTACACCCTAAACCTTAAAACCCTAAACCCCAAACCTCAAAACCCTTAATGGTATACCCCTTCTTGTAGGCTCTGTAGTCCTCAAAGAATGGCCCTAGCAGCTCGTGGCTTCCGAGGGGGGTCTTCGGGAGCGCACGGGCCTGGGCGAGCTCCTTCTTCGGGAAGGACCAGGGTTTGGGTCTGGGCCTTTTTTGCGGGCTTTCAGGGGTTAGGGTGGGTTTGGGTTTGGGGTTTTTGCGGGCTTTCAGGGGTTAGGGTTTAGGGTGGGTTTGGGTTTGGGGTTTTTGCGGGCTTTTAGGGGTTCTAGGGCGTAAAGGGCTTATAGGGCTTAGGGTTCATAGGGTTCATAGGGTTTATAGGGTATCAGGTTCAGGGTATGGGAGACCTTAGCCGGACTCCTTGAGGAGGCGGTGTCTCACCACGACATGGTCCATGAGCGCTGGTGTGGCCTCCGCGAGGCTGCCGCCGGCGTGACGAAGTACATGCTGTTTCATGACATGGCTCTTGCCTTCCAATTTCCAGGCAATCGAGCAGGCTTGCCCGTACACGAGCGCGCGACTTGGCTAAGCGAAGTATTGCTAAACCCCAAACCTCTAGACTCTAAACCCAGTGGTTCATTTTTCCCGATGCATGGATCGCGGCAGGTGGTCCGGCATCTTCATCTACGAGGTTGTCGCGGAGGGCTTTGTCGGGCTTGGCATCGGTCGGACGATGGACTGGCTCCGCAGTTCCCTAAACAACTACTTGGATGATCATGGGACTTAGTAACTAGGGTTATAAGTACCTTAATTGGGCATAAGTATAGCTACTCTAATTATAACCCTCGTTACTAAGTCCCATGATCCTTTAAGTAGGGCCGGGATAGGGATATCCCGAACAAGCTCCTTTCTAGTGAAGCCCAAGAAGGTAGGGATATCCCTTGTGAAACCCAAGAGCGGGTGTTCGGTGTTCCAGTCCTGTGGTGTTTCGCTACGGACATCGAACGCCTCTTGCTCGGGGATTTAGGGGCAGAGTTTTTCAGCAGCTGGAAGCCCAGAAGCAAGAGGAAAGCAGGCTTCGAGGTTGAATTAGACCCGAGCCCCATCCGTGGCACACCTCAAAGAGCACGAACTGCACGAGGGCATCGAGGGGACTAGAAGTTCTGCTTGTTGATCCGCTCCTCTGCGCAGGAGTTCCGCACGCGTGCAGCTCTGGTGGCCTTGAGTGTCGCGGCCTGCTGCGGCGGCAAGGACACCGTGATTGTGCCTTTTGCTGCGCAAAGGATCATGGGACTTAGTAACTAGGGTTATAATTAGGGTAACTCTACTTATAACCCCACTTAAGGTACTTATAACATTACTTGCTAAGTCCCATGATCCTCCAAGTAGTTCGTGAATCCAAGCAAGGCATAAGCGTAGCGAGGAGAGCCGAGGCAAACCGCCAGAAGCCCAGGCAATTTGTTTTTGCGCTCCTTTGTGGCGGGCGCTGCGCCCTAAACCCCAAACCCTAATACGTCCTAAACACTAAACCCTAATCCTAGAACCCTAAATCGTAAACCCCATTAAATCCAAAACCCTGAAACCTAAACCCTAAACCGTAAACCCCATCCGTGCCAGGATTACATTATAGAACCCTACTACATCCCGTATAGACCCCTTTAAGGATCCCTTCAAAGGAACCCTAAACCCCCAGGAGTACGGGCAGGATCCCGACCTCGAGCAGCTCATACAGGTTGCCAACAGGAAGCAGTGCCTGGGAAGCCCCAAGAGGGTTAAGGGTTAGGGTTCAGGGTTTTAGGTTTAGGGTTTAGGATGTATTAGGGTTTAGGGTTTGGGGTTTAGGATATATACAAAGAGGCCGGTCACGGTATGTCCCGGAGTTCAGGTGCCTGGACCTGCCTGGGCCTTCGGCCAAGCGCAAAGTCGAGGAGGTGAGGGATCTGAACATTCGATGCTTTCAGGCGTTTAGGGTTTAGGGTTTAGGGTTTAGGTCGTTCGGGGTTTAGGCTGCAGGGGCTTGGGGTTTGTGCCAGGAGCCGAACACCAAGCTGATCAACTATCTGCAGAAGATCAGCGAGCTGCATTCGCAGGCCCTCGTTCTCAGTAGTGAACTAAAAGTAAGTGTACTTGGAGGATCATGGGACTTAGTAAGTAAGGTTATAGTTACAGGTACCTTAATTTATTGGGTTATAGGTAGTATAGTTACCCCAATGATAACAATAGTTACTAAGTCCCATGATCCTTGAAGTCATGATTTCAACCCTAAACTCTCAACCCGAGGTTGGAGGATGCTTTTGCATTCGTTGGACGGACGTCTGAGAGCCTTCGCCCTAAACCATAAACCCTAAATCCTTAACCCTACACTTTAAACTTTAAACCCTAAACCCTAAACCCCAAACCTTTAAACCCTGGAACTTAAACCCTGAACCCCAAACCCTAAACCCCACACTTAGGCCTTAAACCCTAAACCCTCAACTCAAACCAGTGCCAAGAAACTTCCTGGCAACTCCATGGTGAGGAGCTGGAAGCTCTCAAGCAGCTTCTGTCTGACAAGAGCAGCAGCGAGACCTCCGCAGGGGAGGCCCGAACCCCAGCGCCTTCCTATCCGGTTTAGGGTATAGTTCTAGGGTTTAGGGTCTATCCATGTATCCACCTATCCCTCCATCCATCTATCCATTCATCCATCACTCCAGCTATCCATCTATCTATCTGTCTATATGATTGATAGTATCTATAGTATCGACGGTAAATTTGATATCTAAACAAGGGAATGGAAATACTAGTAGCCCCGAAGCTAGACCCTAAACCCGTAAACCCCCACACCCTAAGCCCAACTAAACTCCAAGGGTAAAAGGAGGGACCCGTAATAAGGACTCCTAGGTATATACCCTTAATATAGCTATTATATACCCATTCTATAGCCCATTATAGGGTAGGGCTCCCCACTAAGGGTCCCTCCTTTTCCCCTTTGATAAACCAGAGAATGGGAATTCTAACAGCTCCGAAGCCGCAACACCAAGGCTCTGAAGGCCAGTGCCACTTTGGAGGCCGGGTCTGTTGTTTTGGGCTCTTCAAGGGCTATGAGGATTTTATGGGGGCCTTCTATGGGCTCTAAAGGTTATAGATATCTGGGGCAGTGTAGCGCAATATTATAACATAGTATACCATGGTAGATCAGGTTATGTTGCAATATAACGTAGTGTGGCATAATGTAATAGACCTTAAATCCCAAACCTAAAACCCTGAAGCCCTAAACCCCCTAAACCACTTAAACCCCTTAAACCCCTAAAGCCCTAAACCCCTAAAGCCCTAAACCCCTAAAGCCCTAAACTCCTAAAGCCCTAAACTCCTAAACCCCTTAAACTCCTAAAGCCCTAAACTCCTACAGCCCTAAACTCTCATCAAAATACAAAAAAAACCCATCCCCAGGCTCCGAGCTCCTCTGGGGGTGGAAGCTCCTCGAGCTCCCAAGGCCCGCAGGGAGATCTGGAGCTCATCCTTACATCTGTATACATAAAGTCTATATATACATAATATATATATATATATATATATATATAATATAATATATATATAATATATATATATATATGTATATATCTATATACATATACTATCCTAGACTATAATAGAATAGAGTTTAGTATGATATAATATGGTAGAGCATAATACACTATCACAATGTGTCCGTATGTATGTATACATATATGTGTATACACATATATATGTATATGTATGTAAATATGTATGTGTTTCCACAGAATGAAATAAACGGGTAGCTGTGGGAGACGTGGGGTGATGAGACTTCCCATGCCGTTGGGCGCTGTGTTCTTACGTCTTGTGCAGCACTGCAAGCCCGCGTATTCTCTGAGGCAGCTCGCACTCCGCGACTCCCATTACGCCTTCCGGACCGGGTTTCATGGAGAGTGGACCTTCACGCATAGGAAGATGAAGAGTATGGTTGCGCCTGTGGTCAATGTCGGACGTTTCTATGCGAAGCTTCTTTGCTCACGGAAGAACGGAAGATCCTTCCGTGCAGCACCTGTGCTGTCATTTAATTTGTTGCCTCTGCTCGCTACATTACCCTAACAAAACTCGGCTCTGCTTCTTCGGTCTTGAAGTCTTTCAGAGACATCTCAATCCGACTCAATCCCGACCGATAGGGCCCGATAGACCTTGCAAGCATATTTCTAGAATAACAGAGCGTGTCTTCGGGCGCGTGCATCCTTGCAAAAACCCGATAAACCCTAAATTCTAAGCCCTAACCCTAATCCCTATCTCCGTGCCCTCCTGATGCGGTCTCGGCAGGACCACAGCATGCCAGCCGAGGTTCGGGGCGCCGGTTAAGGGGTTTTCGGCTTGGGAACTGCATTCGAGGTGTTCCGAAAAGACGGGCTATGTAAGGCTTTTTGCTCCTATGGATACTATTGTAGGTCTGGGTCATTGACATCATTTTTGAAAGCCAGGGTTTTTCGAGCTGGCACACGTTCGAAATGATAGTGTTCAAGCAGCATCGCCGGGTTACGCTCGTGCGCAGCCCGTCAAGAGCTGCGGCCGCTATGTCGGAGATGGACGTCCGAAGGTCATCTAGGGTAGAACCTGCTCTAAAGATAGATTTTCGGTTGTCCGTTCGGATGCAACCAGTGGAATGCCTGATGCGATAACACTGCCGACCCTTGATCCAGCAATTACACCTGTGCAGCAGTAGCAAGAGGAATACAGGTACACTCTGCGCTCATGAATCATGCGCTGAGCGAATGATGTAGTGAGAGCTTACTTATGTCGGATTCTTGTGCTCTGCATCTGCCTGTCGATGTGTAGAAGATGCCACCTGCCACCTTCGGCCCCCTGCATCCTCCCAAGCCCCCGCTTGCCCAGATTACCTGCGGCCGACTCCCAAATACAGGCGGGGTCGCATATCGATGTAAACTCGGAAGTCTACGCAGCGGTTGTGTGGGCGTGAAGGTCACAGCCGCTCCAGACCCGGCGGACGCCGCTGGTCCCGAAGGCCAGGATGCAAGAGGGGTTTGGGTGGCTGTAGACCGCGTCCGAGGGCTTACGGGCTGGACGACCTTACTGTAGTGTAGCTATAGGGAACTTAGATGTGCTTTCGAGGGTGCAGGTCCGCCAGAGAGGAAGAAATACTCTCATTGATCCAGCTGATAACTTGCAGCACCCCCTCCTGCTTCCAACCTTCCTACTCGATCTGCTGGCCGAGCATTGACTCGCAAGCACCTCTCTGAGCCGGAAACTGCAGTCCCAACCAAGGAGCCCTCCACCCCGCCGCCGGGCTGGAAGCCGACACCGAAGGCAAAAAAAGAGTCGGCGTTTGAAAATGGTGCTTTTGATGTGTAGAAGTGCCTGGGGATCTCGACGAAGCTGCGCCGCGGTGCGCATGCCCAAGCCAGGAGCCGCCCACTCCGCCGCCAGGCTGGCAGGGGCCAGTCCCCCCAGCTGAGGCCACGAGAAGCATCGAAGTTGTGGGGGAATCAAGTGGGTTAGGAGAGCTTCAGGGTGCTCTGGAGCACTGCACCGGGGGCTTCCAGGTCTTGACGAGCGTTTGTGCAGCCCTCCACCTGCTGCAAGGTTGCCCCTGCTGCTCCCAGCTTCCTTCTCGGTGCTCGGGAGGCCTTAGAGTTTTTGGTTGAAAGGTGGCCTGGCTGAACGTGGTGTATTTTCTGGAGAACGTACGTCTTATAAGGGCTGCAGACAGAAACCCCAGTGTCGGTATCATGAACATGCCGTCGTGGTGAGCTTCCCTTAATCTCAGGCGGAGAAGGGTGCCTGTCGACCGGATCCAGTTCACGCAAGACACTTGCGCGGACGTGTTCAGCGATGGCAGGCGCTGCGAGGATACTTTCCAGAAGGTGGTACGAGGACAGCAGCCACTCAGCAGTCAGACAGCTGGCCAGCACATCCACAGTCCACTCGGCAAAGGAGTACGCCACAGTTCTCTCGTCAGGACACATCTCCCTCGATGCAGAGTTTCTCGAGCTGGAGTGCGTAGAGACGAGCCGAGGGCTCAGCAGCTAGTGCTAGGGACTGGCATGTGAAGATGTGTGGGAGTGAGTCACGAAGCATCCGGATGAGGTTCGGGCGAGGTGAAGAGCTTCAACAACCGCCGGCTCCGCCTCTGGAAGCGCTTGCAGCAGCGCTCTTCAACGCAGCTGATGGTCACCTGCAAGGTGCGTACGATGGACCCCGACTTCGAGAGCTGCCTTGAGCAAGTCTACGAGTTGCAGGACAGAGAGTGCTTCCACCAGCAGAAAGAGCTCATGATGAAGGTCCTCTTTCATAGAGACAGTGAGTATCGAGGTGATATCCGGGTTCGACATAGCAAGCGAAGGCACAACTGCTGGTGGTCCTAAGTCTCTTTCAGCACCTGAGCTTTGGAAAAAGTTATGGTTGGCTGTGTGCCGGCTCATGTCAAACATAGGTCGATGAAGCTGCATCTGCGGGGACGAAGAGGCTGCTGGTAACTCCTTCCGGTCAAACTTTAGCTATCAGGATAGCCAAGATCTCGAGGCCTTGAAATCTTTGCATGGGCCCGTATCTCAACTCCCAAACCTAAATGCCGAAAAGTGCTTCCTGGCCTTTCGTTCCCACGCAGCATCAACGGCGAAGCCTCCCGAGTGTACAGATGTTCCGGTCTGTAACGGTAGCTCAAAAGGCTTCCCCCCGTAAAGCTGCAAACAGCCTAGTGTTTAAACGCAAAACTCCGTATCTTGTCACGGTACTGCTCAGCTCTGCTCCCGCAAAGACGGAACCGTTCAAGAGTATGGCCTGCGTGGCACTGCTTCTGCACTGCCCGGCGCGCGGCAGTGGCTAGAGCAGCTAGATCGAAATTTGGGGCACCGGAGGAGAGTCCGATCCACGTTTTTCGCAAACTCCCGGAATCCCGACCAAGCCACTGAGCCCCCCAGTTCTGCCGTGAAGATCGCCTCTTCCCGGGTCTGCCTCACCGGCACATCCGTGCCGAGCAGTGCTTTTAAGAGGCGAAAAACAAGCCCACTCTGCACACGTTCTAGCTTGGGTTTTGGCTCTTTCGTCGGCAAAGTTGAGATGTAGAGCTGTTTTCGTATTTCCATGAACCGAGATACTGTTGGTTCGACTGAGGCCGACGCTTGGCAGATCACTTTGTTTCCAGTGTTCTGTAGACCAAGCGACCACTGCCCAGTATTGGCATGCCTTGCAGTCATGGAGCTGTGAAAGGTTGCCTGGCCGAGCCTTTCTGTTCAAGCCTGCGTCAAGTTTGGCAAACATTCTCAGATTCGTGTGCAGCTATCTGTATGTTGTACTATGTCCAAGCGATCATACTGATCTCACTTACTCACCTGCAGTCAGGGACTAGTTCAAGTTCATGGTCCGAGAGAGTGTTCAATGCGCAAGCTCGCGTTCTTTGTCTGGGCTGCTGCTCTACTCATGGAGTCCTGTGAGCCGGCTGCATCTGGCTTGATGTCGAGTCAGGCGTAACGTAACAACACGCGTCCTCGTCGCCGTCGTCGTCCTCGTCCGTCGTCGACTATTGCTACCAACAGCTCATCTTCACCAGCTGCGGCAGTGAGCTGCAAGCATTTCAACCCTGACTATGACTATGAGGATGATGATGCTGCTGCTGGTGGTTGTGGTGATGGTGATGTTCAGTATGATACCGATGATGTGCAGGATGGTGGCCGCCGCCGTGATGTTTTGCGATGGCACATGATGTTGACAGTTCCACGACTCAGAAGCCGCTCTGCCTGGCACATGAGGTCGGCATGGCTCTGTGCAGCACTCCTTCGCTCATGCGCCACGTGCGGGACCCAATTCGGCCGCCGCCTTAACAACTGCATGGATAGATTTCAAGTGGATTCGCTTGTGCCCAGAGTGTGTAGCAACGGGATACTGTCTGGGACCAAAGTCTCTTGTGCACGCATCTAGAACAGTGCTTCATGTTCGTTAAACCTTTGTGATACAGACCTGGCACTAGCAGTCACAGCACTTGCGGGACTGTCGGAGCTGTTTTGCCTGCATGCGTTTGCAGTTGACTACTTGCCACGAAGCCCAGGATGCGAGCGGTGTGATTTTCCTGGAGCCCAGTTCTGCATCTGTGAGGTTGTCAAATTTCAGGCAGTGCTGCCCCTATCAAGCGGAAGAGCTCTCAAGAGTCTTAACGGGTGGTATTTACACGTTGCAAAGATGTGCAAAGGCTTGGCATTAGCATTGGGTGTAACCTTGATGGTTGCGAGTGCTGCCATTCATCTTCAACTGTGCCCCATCCAGGACTGTGACGATTGCCTATATCAAAACGGTTGGGCCACAGCGGACAAGCTCACAGACACTTGGCCACGAGAGTGTTGATATGTACATGCCGTACTCGAAGCCTTAAGTTAGCTAACGCCTTGCACTCCCAAACCCTCAACCCTAAACCCACCCAAACTGCATCATGAAATATGAGACCTCGAAAAACCTCGTGAAGCCCTCCAGAGCCTCCAGGATTCCCAGGGTCGGAGAGTCATTCAGAGATCCCGCTTACCCCGAAACCGGCTCTGTCAGCGCGAGCTCAGGAGAGCATCGCTTCG
Organism: Symbiodinium sp. CCMP2592; assembly: GCA_905221615.1. Lineage (NCBI taxonomy): Eukaryota > Dinophyceae > Suessiales > Symbiodiniaceae > Symbiodinium > Symbiodinium sp. CCMP2592. The sequence continues at coordinate 583,996 of CAJNDT010003201.1, forward strand.
TACACAACGCGTCTGGGGGTCAGCAAGGATCAAGCTTACGCTCTGTCTTGAGCTCAGAGGTGTTTCGACTTCGGAACTTGGAGGATGTTGCAAATTGTGGGGTTTTAATGAGTTCAGGGTCTAGGATCTTGGGGTACAGGATTTAGGGTTAACGGCAAACTTCGCTAGTCACACTCGCCAGCTGGGGATCTGCTCCCTTAGTCGGGGTGCGTTCGAACTGAAGCTTTTGGAAGCTACTGGAAGCGTTCGGTGGTCCTATCAAGCTCATACGAGCCATATCAGCATCAGATCTAGTTCCGTAAGCCGTCCAAAACTATAGCAAAGTCCTAGAAAAGCTTAGAAGACTCTCCGGAGCGATGCCAGAGATAGGTTTGTACCCCAAGGAAGGAAAACCCCTGAACCCTAATATCAGAACCCTTCTCGAACGCCCCCTAAACCCTAACCCCGAACGCCTAAACCCTAAACCCCTAAACCCGATGCCCTGAGGCCCCCAAAACCCTTATCCCCCAAAGCCCTAAACCCCTAAGCCCTAAACCCATAAACCCTCAGACCTCCAAACCCCCAGGTACAAAGAGCACGGCACCGCCCTCCGGGGCCTCCTCGCCCAAGGGCTCCTCGATGCAGCCGGGGCAGAGAGGTGCGCCTTTGGGAAGAGGGGGTCAGGGTTTAGGGAGTAGGGTTTAGGTAGGGTCTGGGGTTTAGGGTCTAGGGTTTAGGGGGGTTTAGGGTTTAGGGGTTTAGTGGGTGGGCTTTGGGGGTTTGACGAAGTGTATGGTTTGAAGGGTTCTTCAGGGTTTCAAAGTTTAGGGTTTTACCTGACGTTTAGTGTTTCGTGATTTGGGGCGCCTTGCAATCAGCTTGCCTCACCCCTGAACGTTTATACATATAATCAGACCCTGAACCCTAGACCCTACAAACCCTAAACTCTAAAAACCCTAAACCCTAAAAACCCCTAAACCCTAAAACCTCAAGGATCAGGCCTTGGGGTTCTTCTCCCCGGTAGCTCGAGGCTTTCGGGAGCGTGAAGGGGGTGCCTGTGAGAGCTTCGAAGTTTGGGAACTCGGCGCACCTCGATGGGTGATGTTGGATCGGGACTTGTGAGTCTCATGCGCAGTGTGGTGTGGCGGTTGAGGTTCAGAATTTCGGGATGGGGAGTTTAAGACTGAAGAGTTTAGGGGCTTCGGGTTTACAGTAGGGCTTTTGTGTGTCGAGGGTTGTTTCTCAAGGCGTCTTTCTGGCGCTTCTTCAGTTGGTCGTGAAGTTCTGCAGCAGACGGTTTCAGCAACATTATCTGTGTCTGACATCGTGTTTAGGGTTAGTGATTCTGCTCGGATTCCGGGCGTTGCTATGGTGGCACGTTAGCTGGGCATTGGTTGGCATGTAGCTGCACCAAATCTGCCCGGCATGCAGGTACCTGCGCGAGGTGCACGACATAGACTATTCGGACCCTCGGCTGAGCACGTGTCCCGTTTAGTGGGAGAGCGACGAAGAACGAAGCTGTCATTCTGTGCGTGTGCGAGCCGGAGGCTAAGAGCCAATGTACAGAAACTCCAGCAAGCATCACTGTTCAGACTTTCGAGGACATCCAAGAAGACGCTGCTCTGGATGCCATTTTGGGCCGGCTGAAATGTGACTGGCCCGTCTGGATATTCACTGCCTCAACAGCAGAGCGTCTTGTCACACAGAGCAAGACCGTTGATTTTGTTGTTGAAGTGCCAGGCCTTCTGTTGCACAGAATACATTGAATATATGTCTTGAACGAGCGAACGAACTATGCAACGCGAGCCCCGTTTTTCAGTGCCGTAGCAGCAATGATTATAATATAAGTACAGTAGCATTGCAGCAGCAGCTTCCTGTGCCGTTACTCTTATCCTTTCCGCATGAACTTTGCAGATGCGTCACCATCTGCCTCATAATCAAGATGACTATTGCTGCAGTTGAGTGCTCCATACACACGTCCGCTTCCGTCGGTCGTCTCCGAGAAGCCAGTTGAGAGTTTTAGAAACTTGGCCCTAAAAGCGGGCCCTCAATGGGTCCCTCAATGGCTCCTTCTCATGCACCCCCCGAAAGAAGCCCCCCTTGCTCTGAGTTTTGCCAGCCTTTCAGTGCATCGGCCTTCAGGCATGCGCAGCGCTGCCTGGAACTCAGCGACATAGTTGGAGGTTCGTGGTTGGGTTATAAGTAGGGTAACTGTGCTTATAACCCATACTAGGGGACTTATAGCCCCACTTATAACTACCCATGAACCTCCAAGTAGTTGTGCCAGGTTTGCAGTTTGCCCGTAAGCCAAGCCAAAGTCGGAAACTCCAAGATGCTGGCACACTTCTCCCTTTCCTGAGGCCTTCGGCGCTTGGGCCTCAACTCCCTGCGGCTTTCCGGCATCGTCGACACCCGAGCCTGCAAGCTCCCGGCTCAGCGCCAGAACTTGTCACTTGTCAGCCCTTCCCAGAGAGCCCAATACCCCTTAATAAAGGAATATAGCTTAAATCATATAGGGCTTCATATTATGATTTAAGCTATATTCCTTAATTAAGGGGTATTGGGCTCTCTGGGTTCCCTCCTCTGAGCACTGCGTGCGACCCAGCAGCGGCACCTGTCTCGATAGTTCAAGAATGCGCTCGCGCAAGCCTACCTGGCACAGTACCTCTTCCGCAGCCCCAGAGGAAGCTATGTGGGAGTTCCCAAACAGAGCGCAGTAGAAGCAGGAGAATCCCGAAGCATTCCCAAAATTCTTGCACTAGCATGACGGTAGTTGGGTTTCTGATTCGGGCTTGAATTTAGGGTTTGGGATGTTTAGGGTACGGTTTCCGGTTTTGGGTTTGGGGTTCTGTTTCGGGCCTGGCACATTTCAGGCTTCTTGGTTCCCCATTCTTTGGTGTACTGGGCCAGAGGGCCTGGGATCGTCGAGTGCCCCTTGTAGCAAAAGATATCCCAACACTCCAAAGTCCGAGCCAAACACACAGCACCGCCTCGATGCTAATCATGCCCCCTCCCCGCCCAGAAGCTTCGACCATAATCCTTTGGCATCACCACCTCATCCGGTTCCAAAAGTGCTTGCACTCCCTTGTGCGATGGCAACAGAAATGCCACAGATGCCCTGTTGCCTTCAAAACCCTGAACCCTAATATGGGTTATAAGTACAGTTACCCTCGTTATAACCCCACGTATGACTACCCTAATCCCCAAACCCTATAGAACCCTTAAAGAAACCCATAAAGGAACTCTAAACCCTTGTAAACCCACTTATAACTACCCATGAGCCTCCAAGCAACACCATCCCAATGCCTGCAGCCTGCCGAACCTTGCACGCGCCTCTGAAACCCTACTTAAAGGATCATGGGACCTAGTAACTAGCGTTATAATTACGGTAACTATACTTATAACCCCAATTAAGGTACTTATAACCTTACTTACTAAGTCCCATGATCCTCCAAGTACTGACTAAGCCCTTATCCCCTGCATGATCCTAAAAGTGCCTGCAAAACAGTCATCAAGCCCGATAAAGCTCTACAAACACGGCCTTGTAGTACGACTTGAGAAGAACCACTTAAGCTCTGAAGCCCTAAAAGATCTTTATCACAACGGAACCCTATAGAGTCCTCATTGCCAGAACCCGAAAAATTTCGAAGCCTAAACCCTAAACCCCTGAACCCCTATGGATCCCTTGAAGGAACCCGTATAGTGCCCTTGAACGGAACCCTAAACCCGAACCCCACTTTGAAAGACGAAAAAGGCCCGAAACCCGAAAGCCCAGAGGCTGGAGACAAAGCACCCTTGAACCCTTAAACCCTTAAACCCTTAAACCCTAAACCCTTAAACCCTTAAACCCTTAAACCCTTAAACCCTAAACCCTAAACCCTTAAACCCTTAAGCCCTCAAACCCTTAAACCCCGAAGCCCTTAAACCCTAAACCCGAAACCCGAAAAATGCCCCGAGGCTGGAGACAAAGCATTCTCCGGGCAGCTTCGAGGTCGCCATGGCCGCGGCTGGGGGCGTCAAGTTGGGGCCTCGGTTGGGGTTTGGGGGGCTTTAGGGTTTATAGGTTTTTACAGCGTTTTGTAGGGTTTTATAGGGTTTTATAGGGTTTTATCGGGTCTTATAGGGTTTCTAGGGTTGATAGGGTTTACAGGGTTTGGGGTTCAGGGTTGTGGGTTTACGGTTTAGGGTCTGGCGCTTTGGAGTTAATAGCTACAAGAACTTGCAACCCCATATGAAGTAGTTATCGGTGCGTTTGTTTTGGGCCGGCAGCGCAGAGGGTGCGGTTGGAACGCTGCACAGACCTTATCATGCTTTACTTAGTGCAAGACTTAGTGTCGTGTCAGTGGGTTATGTGGTCATCACGCTTGCCTAGCAGGCTACCTGGACGGTGGGGAGGAAGACGCATGAGCGAGGTTTGGCGACATACGAAGAACGCAATGTCATGTGTTCCCAGCTGGCATATTGGCACTTGGGCCAAATAGACGAATCCCGCTGGAAAGGGCACGTGGGCCCATCAGGGATAGCCCATCGCCCTTTCGCTGGGCACGGCCCCACATCTCAGGGGCGGACGGGCGGGAAATATTGGCCGGAGGAGGAATCGCCTCAAATCTTAACTTTTATCACAAGACATACAGAAACAGCCAGAAATAGGGAAGCGGTTTCTGGCTAGCCCGTGTGATCGACCCGTGAACCTCATCTCGCCAAGCACTGCAAGGCACCCGAATGTCCGAAGCCCCTCAAGTACTTAAAGGATCACGGGACTTAGTAACTAGGGTTATAGTTAGGGTAACTATACTTATAACCCAATTAAGGTACTTATCACCTTACTTACTAAGTCCCATGATCCTCCAAGTACCCTCGAATGCTGTCAGAAGCTAAGCAACCGAGAGAAAGGATCCTTACTGGAGCTCCGAGCACTTCGGAGCTTGGGATGATTTCAGGTCGAGGCTTTTGAAAATAGCGTTTGCAAGGCCTCGGCCTGCTAAACCCAAAGTCCGAAAGCCCTATCCCTGCACGTCCGCGCCCTCTGAACCAGGGCCCGAGCAGCAGTACCCCTAGCAGCCTTTCTTGTGTGCCAATCTCTCCGCAATGGGCTGCTGCGGGAGCGTTTCGGATCCGAGCACCTACCTGAAGCCCCATGCTCCAGGAAAGACGCTCGTGCAGGGCCTGGTACCCTGGTACCTATGGCGGGTGATACACCGTTTTTTTGGTCGAGGGCTGATAAACAAGGACTGCAGAGTCCTGTGAAGTGTTTTTGTTTAGAGCTTTGAGTTCTGACCTATGCACTCCGAGCCCGATGCGAACCCGTATTTAAGTTCCCAAGTTGACTGGGCCCTTGCGAGCAAAACGCTGGGCTTTGAAGCCCGAAACCCAGACAATGTGAACCATAAACTGCGGGCTTTTAAAGTTGACTTGCTAAGCTTGAGGTCCTGAAGCTGAGTAGACCCTAAACCCTAAACCCTAAATCTTAAATCCTAAACCCAACCTCAAAAACTCGCCCGAGCTTGGATCAAAACACCTCTCCAGGTGGGTGCTGGCCCCGCCCGTCCTTTTACCATCGAGCCGTGGATGACTTCGCAGAAGACGAATCCCGTTAAGATGCTGGCAATGACCGATTCTCAGAACCAGGCAGGTGGGTTTCGGTGAACGAGTTTTAGGCTCTGAGTGGGTTGGAGAGGGGTTCAGCGGCACCCAGTGTGTTATGCTCAGATGTGGATTGGATTCAGCAAAGAGCTGTCAACTTGTTTGGTTTGTGCAGGAACCCTAAACCCTGAACCCTAAACCCTAAACCCTGAACCCTAAACCCTAAACCCTAGGCTTATTGCAGGCTCTGCAAAAGCTTCAACCTGGAGTCCGCAGCCCTCACGCCCAAACCCTAAACGAAGCGGCAAGAACAAGCAGAAGCAGAAGAAGAAGAAGAAGAAGGCGAAGTACTAATAGTACAGTGGTGGTAACAGTATCAGTAGCAGTAGCAGCAGCGGTAGCAGTCACAGTCGCAGTCGCAGTAGCAGCAGTAGGAGTAGGAGTAGGAGTAGGAGTTGGAGTATATAGGAGTAGCAGTCGTCGTGGTAACACTTCCAGGAGCGGCTATGTGGCCCGAACACTGCGCGTGCAAGCAAATGCAGCGGATCCAGCAGCAGCAGCAGTAGTAGCAGTAGAACCCGCTAGCAGCGGCAGTCAGAGGAGGAATGCTTCTGGTGGCGCTCAAACTGTCGCTTAAGACCTCGTTTGATAATTTTCACTGCACTGTCAAGAGGCTAGAAGGAGGATGTCCCAGGCTCCCAACGTAGCTCTGAATCCCTCCGACTTCAGTATCAAGCTCTTAAGCTCCGCTACAGCTGCGTTGGCAGAAAGCATTCTCCATGTTGTAACTTTGGCATCTGAGTCCCTTACAAGCTCTTTCAATACCTTTGGAGGCCGATTAGAGCCCAAAGCCTGTCAAATTTCTTCCTGAGCGCATCGAACAGGTGGTCTTCTCGGTGTCCGGCAGCTGGGTCCGTACATGGAAGTTCAGTTCATTGATTTACCACAGCATGGAAGAGCAAGAAAAGTCTGTATTTCGGGGTCCCTTACTGAGAGCCTTGAAATCGTCATGTATAATGCCTACATTGCTACACAATCCCCGTAAACACCATATCTGCAATTACGTTCCTGAACAAGAACCAAGGCAAGTGCCATGCAAGAGAGGATTCCCAGGTCGTGGATGCATCTGGCAACACAGTGGCTGCCCCTTGTCGTGAAAGTTCTGAAAGTGCAGGGTTACAACCAGGCTCTTCAGGGGTTCTTTAAGGGTTCTAGAAGGGTTTTCAAGGCTTCTCTTCAGGATCAAGGGTTTCTGGGCGTAGAGTTCAGGGATGGTCCTACATGGCTGAGGGTACAAAATCTGCCCTTCACCCGAAAATCTCCCTGAGCTCCGGACTGCCCCCAAACCGACTGAAACAACAAAGCCTTATGTAAAGGAGAGAAGCCCAAGACTCTTGAATCCCTAAATCCTACACCCGTAACTCCCTGGACCCGATACCTCAACCCTGAAACCGAACCCTACTTAAAGGATCATGGGACTTAGTAACTAGGGCTATAATTAAGGTAACTATACTTACAACCCATATTAGGGGACTTACAACCCTACTTGTAACTACCCATGATCCTCCAAGTACACCCTACACCAGCCCAGGTGCTGCGCACGGCGCAGAAGACGGCTCCCGGTTCGGGGGCCGGCTTTGAGCAGACCAGCTGGTTGATTCTGGGCACCACACCGCGGGTGGAAGGCCGGAAGCATCGGACCTTCAGGTTCTTGTGAGGTCACTTCGGTGTTTTGAAAGGCTCTTCTGGCGTTATTTAGGTCCTTTTGGTGTTTTGAAGAGCTCTTCTGGCGTTAATTAGTGTTTTGAAGGGTTACTGTGGCGTTAGGTTCTTTTGGTGCTTTGCAGGGCTCTTGTGGCATGATTCAGCGTTCTTCTACAGTGAATGCGGGTTTGAGATTCAAGGGTTGGGGTTTGAGATTCCAGGGTTGGGGTTGGGGTTGGGGCTTCATTTTCTGCACTCCAAAATTCAGGGTCTTTGTTGTTGGATTTGGTTTTGCAGATCAAGGTTTCGGGGTTTGAGTTGGGGGGATGTTGCGGGCTTCGGTGCCTGGGCTTTAGGGTTTGACGTTTGGGGGTTTTGGTGGGCTTCGGGTTGGGGCTCTGGCGCTTCTGTGGTCAAGCTCGAGCCTGCTCCGAATATACAAAAAAAGTCATAAAGCCTACACCCGAAGCCCTGGATGAAACCCTAACCCTTACACCCTGAACCCTGAACCGAACCTGCCACCAGGTCAAACACCACATCCGGAGCCGGGCTATGGACAGACGCTCTACCTCTGGGCGAAGCTCACGCGCTATCCCATGACCAACACAGCCAAGCTCTTCTTAGTAGCTCGCTTTAGGGTTTACGGTTTCGGGATTGTTGTTTGCTGTACGGTTTGGGTCGTAGATATTTGTTGATTGCCGGGAATGTGTCTGATGTACTCATGTGTTGGCGCCTTGACTTAATCGACACCACCAGCACCACCACCGCCGCTGCCGCGCCGCCGCCACCACCGCAGCCTCCATGATGATCATCATCATCATCGTCATCGTCATAGTCATCGTCATCATCATCGTCGTCCTGATCACCAGCATCATCGTCAGCATCATCAACATCATCATCACCATCATCATCATCACCATCATCTTCTCACCATCATCCTCATAGCAACATCATCATTATTATCAGCCACAGCGTCATCGTCACTATCATTATCATCATCATCATCATCATTATCCTCTTCTTGTTCATCAGCATCAGCATCATCATCATCGTCGTCATCATCATCATCATCTTGATCTTTATTTCATCACCGTCGTCATCACCACCACCATCATCATAATCTTCATCACCTCATCACCATCAACATCATTGTCACCGTCACCACCATTATCACCATCACCATCAGATCTTGGAAATGCAAAATTACAAAGCCCGGAAACTAGCATTGCTCTCAATGGCCAGACGTCCTTGTTGGCATTTCATCCGCCTGCAAGATCACACATGCTCAGAGCCACAAAACGTCTATGTTCGCATTTCATCCGATGTGAAGAGCACACATGCGCAAACCTTGACGCCGTTCTTGCTCCTTCCGATGGACAGAACGCGCATGCTCGAAAGCATTGGCTGCAAAGATAGAAGCGATGAAACAGAACGGAAAGGACCTCCCGAAACAGAAGCGTTCAACCTCCGGAAACCGAAGCCTTCAACCCTGCAGGTTAAGCAGAATGGCCAGCTCGACGAGACTAGTGATGACTTCCGTGTGAACATGAAGATCGGTCTGCGGCCGCAGAAGTTTGAGGCTTTTTGTCGCCTCTGTTTCTGCAGGGTGCCAACATTTAGGACTTCGACTCTGGACTTAGGACTTGCTTGGGGAGGAGCATTTGTGTCGCAAAGTTGCGGTTTGTTTGAAATCTTTGAGGATCAGGTTTTTGTGGCCAGATGGTCATGACATGCGTGGTTTCGAGCTGCTTGCCCTCTCACTGAAAGCCCTCAACCTTAGCCGTAATTAAGCCCTGCCTGCCCGAACCACAGAGTTTTGCCCCACGCTGAACTCGAGCGTGGGAGGCGAAGGATCAAGGGTTCGAGTCTCCTGCAAGTGGCAGGCATGGTCCTCTGCTGGCGGAGCCATGGTGGTCGATGCCACTCGACCCCTAATTACTGGTTACCAGTGTAGCTCGTTGAAAGGGCATCATGCTTCAGCGACCTGGTTGAGGTGTTTAGAGTCCATGGTCCAGGGTCGAGCTTGGTGTAGGACTTACTACCGGAAACAGTTTTGTTGCCGAGATTGCCATAGCTCTGTGGCAGTAGGAGCAGCAGCAGCAGCAGTAGCAACAGTGTCAGTCGTAGCAGTAGCAACAGAGCTGGTAGTGGTAGGAGTGGTGGTGGTAGTAGTGGTAGTAGTGGTCGTAATGGTCGTAGCGGTCGTGGTGGCCGCAGTGGTAGTAGTAATGGTAGTAGTATTGGCAGTAGTAATGGTAGCAGTAGTAGTAGTAGTAGTAGTAGTTGTTGTAGTAGTTGTAGTAGTTGTGGTAGTGTAGTGGTGGTGTAGTGGTAGTAGTAGTGGAGTCGTAGTGGTAGTAGTAGTAGTAGTAGTAGTAGTAGTAGTAGTAGTAGTAGTAGTAGTAGTAGTAGTCGCTGCCAGAGCTCACTGCATTGTAGAGCCGCGGACGTTGGAGTGGGTTTGTGGAGTCTTGTGGAAGGTTGCAGGTTGATTAATGACGCCCTTTCATATTGCAAGCATGCTCCAACCAGTGCTGCTTGGAACGTTTTGGTCCTTGTGCACGTTGCCGCCCATCCGTTTTTGGAGCAAGAGGAGCACTCGCGAGCATGCATTCAAGCCCAAAAAGCATATTCGCTCTTCTGTTCTCCATTCTTCATACTACCCAAAGATGTGACACTCACGGAACAAGAGACGCTGTCGCAAGCAGCCATTCCACGCGCAAACATGTAACAACTCGGAATCCCCTACAGCACAGAAACCCGGAACACAAGCGTAATCAGTTCGTCCGTGCTTTCTCGCGTTTCAATTTAACACACAAATCGGGTTCTATACTGTAATTGAAAGTATCCTCTACGTACCAAGGCGCTTTGCAAAGCTGTAACTTCCTAGTAGTAGTAGTAGTAGTAGTAGTAGTAGTAGTAGTAGCAGCAGCAGTAGTAGTAGTAGTAGCAGTAGTAGTAGTAGTAGTAGTAGTAGTAGTAGTAGTAGTAGTAGTAGTAGTAGTAGTAGTAGTCTTAGTAGTAGTAGTAGTATTAGTAGTAGTGGTAGTAGTAGTAGGAGTAGTAGTAGTAGTAGTAGGAGCAGGAGTAGTAGGAATAGCAGTAGCAGAAGCAGTAGCAGCAGCAGCCGTCGGTGTCGTCGTCTTCGTCGCTGTGGTCGTCGTCGTCGCTGTTATCGTCGTAGTAGCAGCAGGAGGAAAAGAAGGAAGAGTGCTGACACTCTATGTCGTAGAGGTTGTATTATTCGTAAGATGCCAGGACTTCTGCGAGAACTGTTGCAACTCTTTTCCGTAGCATTATTAGGACAACGGTTGCTTTCATGGCAAAGGCATGATGCTGTGTTTATGGTCAGGTGGTTGAGGGCTACAGTTCGTTCGTAGTGTTTTCAGACCTGCTTCAGTGGAGCCTTCTTCACAACAGTCAAGGTCAAGGACAAGAAGTACAAGGCAAGACGGTAATGTCAACACATCGTCACCTCGATTGCTTTCCCTTCACCCTAAACCCTTAACCCTAAACCCTAAGCCCTAAACCCTAAATCCCCTTCACCCTAAACCCTAAACCCTGAACCTTAAATCCCCTTCACCCTAAACCCTTCGCCCTAAACCCTAAGATGTTGTGATTTTCATTCAGACCCAAGACCTGAGGCCCCAAAGCCCTCAAGGTCAAACTCTGAAGAGGCTGAGGACTTCCTTTCGGGGTTCCTTTAAGGGTTCTATAGGGGTTTCTTTACGGGATCCTTTAAGGGATAACCAGGAGTCTTGGGCGGTCGTTAAAGGTACTCCGAGGCTAGAGACACATGGTTGATCCATCCCAGCTTCTAGCGTCGCTGCTTGTCGGGCCATTTTGTGTCGAGTTCTGGCTGGATCCTGCATCCACGCCTTCGCCACTCCGAATTCAATCCTTTTCGAACCTGCTTTCACGAGGCCGTGTTGTCACAATCAGGAGTATGCGTGTGCACCCGGATAGTGTCTACACTGAGACTACTCACGCCTACGAGTGGTGCAGGTCTTTGTGGCCGAGGGCGCCGACGTAGCGCTGCTGTATGCTTGTACGATTGCGCACGTCAAGATGAACGACGAGATCCCCAAAAACAACCCTGGTGGCGCGTGAGTGCCGAGTGGAGAGAAGAGGGTTTCAGGTTGTCGGGAGAACTTAAATATTAAAGGTTCATGGGTAGCCATAAGTGGGGTTATAAGTAATTAGGATAGCCATAATTATATAGCCCATATTAGGGGACTTATAAGGGGACTTATAACCCCACTTATAACTACCCAGGAACCTTCAAGAAAGGGTCATCTCGGGGGCCTTGCGATACTCAGGGATACTCGGAGAGTTTAAAGGCTAGGGCTTAGGGCTTCGAGTGCGGGAATTCAGGATCTTCGGTTTTCGCTCTGAGCCGTCTTGGCTCTGCGAGTCTTCGCGGAAGATGTTTGGACCCAAGGTCCCTTCGTCTGCCTCCGCTCGCCGCTGCATCAGTTGCACAGGAAAGCGGGATAATTCTCCTGCTTGCGCTGCGCGAGAAGTTTGACTCAAGCAGCTGTCCCTGTGCGCTGCTCCGCCAAACCGCAGGCTGCATGCTCAAGGACTCCGAAAACATCCCTTGTTTAGGGTTTAGGGTTTAGGGTTGGTTGGAACGATCGTCATCGGCAGCAGCAGCTGCCGCAGAAGCCATACGTGTAGTTGTTAAAATTATGGTCCCGTTTTGGGTATCCTAAATATTAGGTGCCGTATTACAACAGGGACCCAAAAAGGGACCATAATTTCGACAACTACCCATACGGTAGCAGCGTGGTAGAATGGCTACGTAGGCTAGCAGTAGCAGTTGAGGCACTGTGGTGCATCGCAGCTAAATCTTCACCTCACACGAGCAGGAATACTTGGAGGGTCATGGGACTTAGTAAGTAAGGTTATAAGTACCGTTATTGGGATTATAAGTATAGTTACCGAAACTATAACCCTATAGTCACTAAGTCCCATGATCCTTTAAGTAGACCCTATAATAGAGGCCCTATAGATCCCTTTAAAGGAGCCCTTGAAGGATCCCTAGTTACTAAGTCCCATGATCCTTGAAGTAGTACATGACATGGTGAGCCAAACGCAGTGACCTTTCCGACCTGCGAGATCCGCAGCCCCAGCTCCAAACCCGTTCTGTGCGTTGTGGCACTGTGCAATCTGACATGTAAGTTATTATGGTACATATTATAGTATATCATAGTATATTACAGAATATTAAAGTATATACAAAAGTACATACCGTTAGTATATTGTTGTAAGACGTCGGGGCAATATCCTTTGGACCTAAACTGCCTGAGTAACCCCTTCATTCCGTAGATGCGACCAAGATCCTGCCAAGGCCGCACCGGTGTGTTCTCTGTGACGACAGATACTCGGTCCAAGAGCAGTTAGAGTTTATTGCCTTGGAGATGGGATTCTTTAGGATGCAAGGGGCTTGCGCAGGAAGTTTCTTAGTGATTTCAGGTCAAGGGTTTCCAATGTGCCGGAAGGCTGAAGGGGAGCTTCCTCAACCCCCAGACCCTAAACCATCCTAAGCCCTACGTCTAGGCTTTTGCATCCATGCGATATTCTCTTAATTCCAACCTGCAAGGGACATCCTTGAGGTCGAAATCCTGAGCAGCTGCGGTGCTAACACGAATAGCAGGCATAGTAGTAGTAGTAGTAGTAGTAGCGGTAACAGTAGTGGTAGTAGTGGTAGTAGTGGTAGTAGTGGTAGTAGTGGTAGTAGTGGTAGTGGTAGTGGTAGTGGTAGTGGTAGTGGTAGTGGTAGTGGTAGTGGTAGTGGTAGTAGTAGTAGTAGTAGTAGTAGTAGTAGTAGTAGTAGTAGTAGTAGTAGTAGTAGTAGTAGTAGTAGTAGTAGTAGTAGTAGTAGTAGTAGTAGTAGTAGTAGTAGTAGTAGTAGTAGTAGTAGTAGTAGTAGTAGTAGTAGTAGTAGTAGTAGTAGTAGTAGTAGTAGTAGTAGTAGTAGTAGTAGTAGTAGTAGTCGTGGTCGCGATAGCAGGTGTGGTTGTAGCACAGTGGTACGGGTAGTGGTAGTGGTGCTGATACTGGGGTAGCCGTCTCAGTAGCAGTAGCAGGATGGAGTAGGAGGTGGGAGTAGGAGAGGAGTAGCAGCAGTAGAAGGGGTAGGACTAGGAGATGTAGGGGCAGGAGGAGTATCTGAGTTGGAGCAGGAGTGGCAGTAGTTGTGGCAGAAGCAGTGGCCGTAGCAGTCGCAGCAAGGCAGAGGCATTAGCGGTAGCGGCACACGCAGCGGCAGAAGGAGCAGCAGGAGCAGCGGGAGCATGCAGGAGCAACAAGGGGATCACCATTGATCTCGTCAAGTCGTCAAGGTCTTTGTTCCTTAGTTCAGATTCACCCACCAATTCTTGGTCCACTCGCTGTCAGTTCCTTGTTCTTTCAGGACCTTGGCTGCTTGCATCGGGGGCTTAGAATGCTTGGGCTTTGCGTGCCACGAGTTCCAAGGTACGTCTGAACGTAAGCACGCTGAAGGATGCATGGCTGTTGGGGTTGGCCCAGTTTGCGTGAGGTCCAAAGAATGTGCATGCCGCGAAGTTGGCCGGCTGGCAAACAGCTCCTCTGCCAAAATCTCGGCCTGAACCATTCGAAATGAGTTATGGCCCTAAACCTGATACACCCCGAGGGTTTCGCATAGCAGGCTTCTTAAAGCTATGCAAGAGTGGCCATCTCGGTTGCGGACGGGCAGGAGCTTGCGGGTTCTTTTGCGGCTTTACTTTTGGCGGCCATGGGTGGTTAGGGTGGGGTGTCACGGTAGCTATGCAGTTCTAAGGTGCCACGGAAACTTGTCGCTGGGGTATTTCGTTCCTTGTCGGCGCACTTTCAGCTGATTCAAACTTGTACTGAGACTCCTCAGCAACTTGACGCACATAAGCATTTGGGGTTGCGTGAGCCCTACTTAGAGGTTCATGGGTAGTTATAAGTGGGGTTATAAGGGTTTTAACCATAGATATAACCCAGATCAGGCAACTTCTAACCCCACTTATAACTACCCATGAACCTCTAAGTAAGCCAGCGTTTCAGGTGTTGGTCGGCTTTCACAGCCGTGAGACGGGCGAGAAGGTTGTGTGCAAGGCCGAAACTGGTTTAGGATTTAGGGTTCCCTAGGGTTTGGGGTTTAGGGCCGACATAAATCAAGCTATTACGTGACGCAGACCCTTTCCAATCTTTAACAGGTCTGTGATGCGTCAGGCATCGAACCCGGGTGTTGCTTGTATAAAAGTAGTTTACTCCAGGAATGATCTGACTCTGGTTGAAGCTAGTTCGGAATCGGTAATCGAAACCCTCACAAAGCCTTGAGCCAAAAACCCTCAACCGAATCTAAGTCCACGCCACAACTTCACCGGTTAACCCGGCCTGGCCAGCTCTGCACTACCCTTACACCGGAAGAAACAAACACGCCTTAATTACAGAAGTCGCTCTCTCGGTCTCCCAAATGCTAGAAGAAATTTGTGGACCCGAGGCTGTTCTCCATCCCCACACATCCGAGCAGGCTCCGCTAGACCCGGTTCCCCAAGCCCTCTCTCAATTCAGTCAACTCAAGCCTCGAGGCCTTTGACTGCGTTTAAAAATACCCTTAAACAAACGCCACTGGAGTCCCAAACCCCCGTACCGGCAATGAAACCCCTACTATGATCTCACTCGTCAAGTACCGACCAACACCTCCCCCTCGAATCCCTAAACCCAAGGCCCAAAACCCTAAACCCTAAACCCAAAACCCTAAACCCCAAAGCGATGAATGGCCAAATATTCCATGAGTCAGTCAAACTGATCCGACAGGTCTGATCTGAAAGAGCGCGCCCCTCAAACCTAAGGTGAATCGCCTTGAGGCTATTAAATAACATGCCGAAACAGTGCCCAGATTGGGTTTAAGGTTTCGGGTGGCATGAGAAAAGTGTGAGCTTCAGTGTTGAAGGTTAACCAGAATGTTTCCGCCGACAGACAGAACCGACCAGGAGGAGGTGGAGAGACTGAGAAAGCAAGCAGTAGCAAAAACAGCAGCAGCACTTTTCAGTTCATGTTCTGAAACAAGTGTCTAAGTCTATATATAGTTATATAGAGTAACCACGAAAAGTGAAACGGAGCTCAAACTCGAAAACAGGCAGCTTTCTGTGACGATACTAGGTGTCGGTGCAGACTCAGCTGATAAAGTAGATTTACTGCACATACTCTGTATCAGATAACATGCAATACCGCTGGCAATACTGATACCAGTACTATTGCACAATAGTAGTACAGGCTTCTACTGTAGTACTCGTGGTTTGGCTGGGGGTTTAGTAATTTAGGGTTTAGGGTTACCCTAAGCCCCTAAACCCTAAGCCCTAAAACCCTAAACCCTGAACCCCGAACCCCTAAGCCCTACTTGTACCCTTTTCGTGTGCTCTGCAGGAAGCGGACTACCACATCGGTGTCGTGGCTGCTCTGAAGCCCTCAACCCCTCGCCTGAAACCCCCATGAGGCCTTTGTAAAATCCTATATCTCATGATTCTAAGGATTATTCTGCTCCTTGTTCTACTTCGAAAAGCCCATCCTGTACTTTTATGATGCTGATGGTTGTTATGATCCTTGTTGTTTTAATTTAGAAAAGCCCTGTTATGATCCTTGTTGTTATTGAGAAAGCCCCTTAAAAACCCCACTATAGCGCAAACCTATACTGTGTTCTCGGATGCCGTGGCAAGCTGCAAGGCATACGCAAAGTCCAGTACTGTTCGCCGAGGCAGCTTGCATAGTCTGCCCGAGATCCTCCCGGAGCTCTTCGTTTAGAGCTGCGGTGAAAGGATGAGAGAACTTGGTAATTGGGGTTACACTGAATTTAGGGTTTAGGGTTTAGGGTTTAGGGTAACCGTTACAAGTGTACAATCGTCAGAGTTACAATGAATGATACAGATCGCCTAGATCCCAATGCGGCACCCGAAATGCGGAAGTTCTAACCCCACCACCGGCCAGCCTACTATAAGGGCCTAAACAATTACCAATACTGTTTTGGAGGGCTCAGGATCGCCGGCACAGGGCCGGAACACCTTCGAACCCCAGAACCCGCAGTGGTTCGTCATTTTGGCTGGCAGTAGTTCGCCAGCCTGGCACCGTAGGCTTCGAGCTATACGTGCCAAGGGCCGCCGTCGGCTTCGCAGAGGCCAGCCACCCACAAGCGTACAGGCTTCGGCACTGCTACGCCACCATTCCTGCAACTCGTCGCTGAAGTCCCGGATACGGTCTATGGGCCGCGGTGGTAGAGGTGGACAGGGAACGCCATGGGTCCGCGAAGATGGTGCGCGTTGGGGCTTGTGGCCTGGTGCACGATCGCCGGGTGGGGCACGTGCCCCGTGGCGTGGAGACAACCCGCGTCCCAAGGCACCTGGATTCCCTGGATACACCTCGGTGAATGTGATGGCTCGTGGCGCGGGGAGTGCTGGCGATGGAAGGGGGCCAGCCCCGACGACTGGCCGTGCCGGCCGAGACCGAGCCGAGGAAGTGGCTGGAGATGCGACCCGGCTCACAACGATCGCACAGCAGGGGGTCAATGCTACGAGGAGAGCAGAGGCCCGTGTGACACGTTTGCAGACAACTTTGCAGCAACACCAGGACCAATGGGAGGCCTATCAGCTGCAGTTGAAGGAGACCTTCAAAAGGGAGCGTCAGCGCTTCCAACAAGCGCAGGAGCGCGTCACCCGCGAGTTGCGGGAAGCCGAGGTCTCAGGGCCATCTTCAATGGTACGGAGCCGCGCGCTGCGACCGTGGATGTGGACATGCTTGGTTCGGAGGGTGCAGATGCGATGTTCGAGGCTTGGGAACAGGAGGACGAGGAATCCTTCCAGCGCGTCCTCCAACGAGCACTACATGTTCCTATCACGCCCAATCGCCCGACACCTTCGATCCCCCGGACGCCTGGGCCTGGCATGCCTGCTGCGAGCTCCGGCCACCATACCTTTGTTGCGCCGGCCCCGACATCTGTGGATCCCTATGGCTTTGGAGTCCCGGCATATGCCACGGCCTTCATGGGTGCACCTGCGATGACACCGGTTGGGCCCCCGCAAGTCCTTCCGGCCCCGACTGGCCATGTGACGCCGGGTGCAGCGACTGTGCCTCCTGGCCTGGAGGCCCACCCGACTGGTGGTCCTCCAGATGGTGGACCTGTGGCTACGGAACGCCCTCGTCCTGGCCCTGCTGTCAACGCAGCGACATACGGACCCAGCCCTACCTTGCAGGAGCGGGCTTTGGAGCCCTTCGGTGGTCCGAACGTGTGGAGTCGGGACCTGCAAACACAGTGACCACCCCTCTATCCACTGCAGCTCGCATCTTGGAGGACGACGACGACGAGTTGGGGGAGGCCGCGACCTCGGAGCAAAGTCTGAGCTAGCCTCTAGGAGATGGCTCGGACACCATTCAGATGGTTACCTTTCGGATGACAGGCTCTGGAGGCCC
This sequence comes from Symbiodinium sp. CCMP2592, assembly GCA_905221615.1. Lineage (NCBI taxonomy): Eukaryota > Dinophyceae > Suessiales > Symbiodiniaceae > Symbiodinium > Symbiodinium sp. CCMP2592. The sequence goes on from CAJNDT010003201.1 coordinate 601,717, forward strand.
CTTCCGGTTGAGACTGAACTGCAGGGGCAGTTTCAGTCTCCTCTGGTACTGTTCCTCCCTGGTCAATGTCTACCGATCGGTGACCCTTTGAATGTCGTCGTGGCGCTGTCTCGGTTTCACGCCCGCTGTACAGTTTCTCCTTCCGGGGAGTGTTGCTGTACTTTGTCGGCTGAGACATGCTGCCTCTGGACCGGTGTTATTTGTCGCATGGATTTCATCTTCCTCGGCACCGAAGCTGGCATGGATTTCAAAAGCCTCTTCCGGTTGCCCCCGCCACAGCCCTGCTGGGCCGCAGCTTGGCTCTTTTTCTCTGCCTCGCGCCCCGGCTGGCTTTTGCCTTGTAATCCCGTTTCCTGGACTCGATCCTCGACCCTACGGTTTAGGCCTTTCCCTCCCCCATAGTTGTTGGGGTTCTTTTATCAATGGCTTGCAGCCCTCTCCTGGCTCGCCTTAATCCTCCGAGAAGTCCGAGCGCCTAACAATCGTATCGGTGGCTCTGGGTCGATGGCCGGATACTTCTCGTGTTTCGTTGACCTTGTGCACTATGGTGTCAGGCTGCCTGCCTGCCCCTTAGGGGCACACAGTGCTTTCCACAGGACTGCTGTCCCCTGCGTGCTCCTTGTGATCGCAGTGCTCTGGCTTGCTGTTGCCTTCTACCGGCAGTTGCCTTGCCATTCTCCCACGTACAACGGTTGCCTCAATTTTGAAGAGCCTGGCAGTGGTGGAACCGTTACAGGAGTGGGTGCTTCTCCAAGCCCCAGATCTCGTGACAGCAGCTGCAAAGGCACTGTCACCCACTTCTGTGCCTTTGCCGTGTGCGTATCCTTGTTGGGGATTGTGCTGGCATACCGTGACTTGCCGGGGCTGTCATGGTTCGAGGTACAGGCGCAGGCTTGGCTTGTCAGCTTCAACTTGATACTCCTGCTTGGGCTCCTCCGGCTGTTGGGACGTCGTGGAGGCCTCGCTCGTAATCCAGTTGGAGGCGCCCTTCTTCAAAGTGTTGCTTGGGTTCCGGTCAGCTTGGTGCTTCCGCTGGGTGAGGTCACCCGCCCTTCACGGTCAGTCCATGGCTCAACCACTCATGTGCCATAAACCAGGCGAGCCCCGATCGGGAGGGGTATCTTTGGCGTCTGGGGACGTTGCTGTTGCCTCCTTCTGTCAGGGCTGACCCTGCCACAGCCGGTTGCAGCTGGACCACCTGGGTTGATGACAGCGACACTCTGCCTTGCACCTATCCCGGGTAGTTTAGGTATGACGCGGCCGGCGTCACATGGAACGGCGATTGAAGGGGAGCCCCGCATACGCAGGCCGCATGAGCTGCTCCCAAGCGATCTTACTGCCTTGCGAGGTACAGTGAGTGTGCAGCTGCCCGCGGAGCTGCAGGAGGACAGGCAGCCTGTGCCCGGCGTACATGTTGACCCGCGGACACACCCAGCCCTCCCAGTCGCGCTCGCAGAAGATCCGGGCACTACCAAGCAATGGTTGGGAGTTTATGTGCACACTCCACACTACCATACTGTCACTGCGGCCATTCAGGTTGGACCACATCCCACCCTGCATGATGTGGTACGTACCATACGAAACCACGTGCCTGGTGTGCCCAACAGGCTCTTCGATTACGTCGTCCCCCTCACGCCCCAGAGGTTTGCAGGCTACGGTTCCTTCATTCGGGTCTCAGGGGCGATACGACCACATGAGGATGTTGGGGGAGTTGCAGTTGTTATCGACCTCACTGGAGCAGGAGGTCGTTACTTTGCGACGGTCTTGCCAGTCCGATTGGACTATGCGTCTCTGGTAGCCTGTCTCACACCACTCACGCATTACCACGACGAGCCGCTGTCATTGTATGTTGGTGCTTCCACTGAGGTTTGGCCCTATGACACCCCAGTGGACCTACATGACGGTGATGTGATCACAGCAGTCTTTAACGACAGGAACCGTGCTCAGCCGGTCTACGTGGATCGGCTCTTCCAGGCCGAGGAGGAATGGGGACCCCTCCAACACATGCCTCAACCAGAGCACACTGATGGGGTCAGTGTACTTTTCAAGCAGACTAGGTACTTCCTGCCCCCACACCATCACTATGGCGAGACTGTTGTTGAGGCGATTGCACGTTGTGTGGGCAGACCCCCTGAGGCCCTTACCTGCTGCAATTTTCCTCTTGCTGACCTTGATGTGCACGGGGAACATGCAACCAGCCTCGTCGCTGTTTCAGAGGCCCCAAATCCACAGGGTCCACACCTGTTACACTCCTCGCGCCGTGATATATTCGTCCTGTGTGACCTCAGACCGCTCGGTCTCAAGCCCAGATTCATAAGGATTCATTGTCACACGGTGCATGTGCCTAGCCTCCTCTCTGCCTTTGATTTGCGCCTACATCCGGCCTTTAGGGTTGAAGTAGCTGGCGGATGCCGTATTGATGATGATATCTTGCTTGACGGCAGCTCCACCCTACTGTTCTTCGCCAGGAAGGCGACTGCTGAGGATGTTCGAGCTGCCAGACCCCGGCTGCCTTCGTCTTCTGACTTGAGCAGTGATTCTGGATCCCCTGTCGCTGATGCGGCTGCCTTGCCAGCAAAGCCGGGTACTCCAGACTCATGGGATTGGCGGAGGGATGTTGCAGAGGTACAACTCAGCGATGCACGGCCCGCTACCCCCGAGCGGTGTGCCGTCCCGTTGCCGGACAATGACCCCTCTCCCTCTCCAGTCGATGGGACCCTTGGTGCGGATATGCCGGCGACTGCCTCCCCTTCGACTCAGGCAGGCGAAGCTCATCATGATGTAATTGTCAGCGCCGCTCGTGAATGCAAGTCCCAGGATGGCCTAGGTATAGGTGCCCGACGTACACAGGCCACTCCGGAGCAGCACGCTGGCCTCGGGATCGGAAGGCCTGCCCGACCCTTCGAGCCATACCAGCCCGATCCTCCCACCTTTCATGTTGCAGCGCCCACTGTTGGAGCGGTCGATGCCGATGAGGCCTGGGAACAACTGTTGGTACTCATCTTCGCCCCGGACTACGTTCCAGAACTCCTGTTGGTTCGGGTTCGATTGCCTAGTGGGGTTGAGCCTCTCTTGCAAGAGATTCGTGAAGCACGTTCTGCCGACAATATCCAACACTTTCCGTGCCTTTACACCGCACAGCCTCACCCCGTTCGAGAGTTTGTGGTGCTCTTGGCTGGACCAGCTTGGCCCATGGTTAAGGTTGTTGCGCTCTTTGACTGCCGCCAGGTGAACCAGACATTTTTCTCCAGTGCAGTGCATACAGTGCTCAAACGTGAATCTGTGCTATTGGCAGCAGGCTTTTCTGCACGGGATACTCACAATGTCTTTGTCCACGGCCTCACGAGGCCCCTCCACCAGGGCCAGTTGCTTGATGTTTTCCACGGTATGGTGTTCACTATCACGCCAGCCGATGTCGGTGCCCCGGCTACCTTTGACTTCCCTACTATGTTGCTCAGCCATGCAGATTGGAACCCACAAGCAGATTTGCCTGGACCAGGTCAGGTGCCAGGGCAACATTTCTCGATCCTTACTGATGCTGGAGCTCAGCATTTTGAGGTTCTTTCAGGCAGAAGGCGACACTTTCGAGAGGATCTCGCCGCCCAACTGCAGGCGGACCCTGATGCTCTAACCCTGCAGCCGGCCCTGCCACGGGTCATGGACCATTTTCGCCAGGGATACCTCTCGGAAGTATTGGTAGCAACGGAGCAGCTCAGCCGTCTGCCATTCCCGCCTGCCAGGCAGCCCGAATCTCGGCTGATCGTTGTCATTGATTGCCGCAGGCTCTTGCGGGGTTTCGATTGGTTCCTTGTGCCGTCCCCACTTGTTGCCCTTGACGACTTGTCACAGCGGTATGCGCATGCTTGCCCCACCGGGTTTGGCATTGCCTTTTGGGGGGCTGTTGTCGAAAACACCGACCAAGGGCCACATCTTCGGGTATCTAATGGGATAGTGCTCACCGCCGAGCTAGTTGACGACTCCCTAATGATGGAAGATGACAGGACAGATCAATCTGATGGCGGGGACAGCGATGCACCCGATGCTCCCGACGGGCCCGGATCCCAGTCTGCTCCTGGCGAACAAGGGCCCGATCGCAGCAGATCCCCAAGGCAGCGCCCGCCGTCCGAGCCAACCCCCTCGGCTGGCCCTGTTGGCAGCGCTGAGGCCACACAGCCTGTAGCTGGTGTACCTCCGGACACTCAGCGCGTCTCTGCTGCCGCAGCACATGCAGAAGCCACCTCCTGCACTCCTGGTTCTGTCAGACCAGACGTCCCGGTTTCATTCGCATTGCTTATGCCAGATTATGCGGTTGAAACGGTTACAGTCCGACTTGCCCTGCCTGCGACCATTGAGCAGGCGCTTGCCTTACTTCGCATCGCCCGGAGGGAGGCGCTTGCCAAGGCCTTTCCTGTGCTTGTCCCGGTCGACGTTCAGCCTGATCCTCGTTGGGGCTTGGTTCTCGCTCTTCCCGCATGGGCTGCGGATGGAGTGTTTGTCAGCGTTGTCGGACCTGGTCCAGATCCCTGCCTGTTTGCAATGCCTGCCCCTCCCATTGCGTCGGGCTCGTTACTCGCGGACATTGTCGGTCCCCAGGATGACAACTTCCCTGCCATCCTTGTCAACGGCCAAGGCCCGCTCGCCGCGCACGAGGAAGCTGTCCTGCGCACAGGCGCCTGTGTTCAAATTTTCTCGGCTGCCGAGACTCCTGCGGGACCCGTGTCCCTGGAAGACATGTTGCGTTGTGGGGACATGTGGGCCGCTGGCCCTGCCTTTCCTGGCCGCCAGGCGACACGAAGCTATGGTATTGCTACTGCAGACGGAACCCAGGTTTTTCAACTGCATGCTGAGCGAGCGACGTCATACAGGGAGGACGTTGCCCGCATAGTCGGCTGCCCGACTGCAGAATTATACCTCAACCCAGCACTACCGAGGCCTACTGATGTTTGTGTCCGGGGCCAGGCGTGTCATACGGTTGTGGCCGCGCTTGCTGTTGGGCGTTTGGCTCTTTCCAGCCGACCTGTTGTCAGCCTCCTTGATGCCAGGCGATTATTGCGAGGTTGGATCCCTCTTGCCACTGTGGACGGGTGGCTCGACACCTTTCCGCCCTTGCAGTCCCTGCAGCAAGATCTCCCCCGGCCTTGGACCGTGACCTTCGATGGGGTTCCAGCCGGACAGCAATGGGTTTTCCTTGCAGCAGGCCGTATCCTTGTCGCGACTGCCAGTTGTGATGGAAAACGGCCTGCTGGAGCGACCCCTGCCCGTCTGACAGACGATTCTGACTCTGAGGGAGGCCCTGATCAACAGCACAGATGCATTGAGGATTGGGGTGAATGGATGGAGGGCAATCCCCTCCAGTGCTCAGCTGGCTCCCTTTCCGATTCGGCTGGTGCTACTCCAGGTGAGCCCAGCCATCAGCGACACCATGAGATTGGTGCGATGTGCACGTGGATGCGGATCCACTCTCTTACTCTCAAGCTCGCCCAAGGCAAATCCGCGGACACCTCTGCTTCCCGCCCATACTCAGGTGGCGCCTCTTGTGGTGGCTGGCTGTGCAGCACTCACTCCCAATGGAATGACCGCCCTGCCACCGGAGAGCGGATAAATCCAAGCCTACAGTCCATGCATCACGCCAAACCACATGGTTCCAACCACCCCGAGAGCGGCAAGATCTCTCGTGGGACTGATAGCAACACTCCCTACACCGCCGGGACTGGTGTTGCGTTGTGCTGGCTGGCTTTGATAGGCTCTGGCCTCTGGGCCGGCCGCCTACTCGATGCCTCTGCTGTTCTGTGGTGCTTCTTTGCCCTAACGGCGCGTCCTGGTCGAGTCTGGCTCGTCATCCCGGTCGCTATGTGTTTGTATCCGGCCTCTGTTGAGGCTGTGCAACACCTTGATCCGGTTAGGGCTTGTACCAGCGCGGGGCCTCATGTAGCAGTGTTTGCTGACTTGTTGTCCTGCTCATCTGGTGCACGACGGTTGCCTACTCCCTGTCGAAACCTGGCACCGCCCCCTGTGGGACAGCTTGAAAACCCCTTTGCTGTTGGGCAATATGTGCAGCTCGGAGACTGCATCGATACAGACTTCCGTACTCTCCTCGAGGAGGCTTTGTGGCAAGCCGACGGATACGCCTTTTATCTGTCAGCTACACTCCTAGACACCTTGTGGGAGCACGAGCTTGCTGGTTCTGCTGCCCCTGCATGCTGCTCCTGCTGTCGGCACCCCGGAGCCGTCTACCACGCTTGTGCTTGAAGTCCTGGTGCCGCCCACGCCTTTCCAAGAGATGGTGGCCAGCTTGTCTGCACTGCTTCCACACCCGCACCAGCCTGTTCTTGGGGGGATTGGCGCAGACCAAGATTGGCTGGATAGTGATCTGCGCCAACTTTTGCAGGATCCCAAGCTCCCACCTAAATGGCGGGCGCAATTTGTGCAGATTCCAGTCTGGGGCAAAGCGATTGACGCTGGACCCATTCAAGCGATCGATATCTACACTGATGGATCTGCTGACGGAGAAGTTGCCTCCACACTGACTGCGCCCTGTGCTTGGGCATTTTCCGTATGGGCTGTCACTGCCAAAGGCAGATTCCTCATTGGATGGGCCGCGCATTCGGCCGTCCCGCCTGACACTCCTTACTGGGTTGGCGAGACACATGAGGATGCTGTCGAAGGCGAAACCTTGGCCCTAGTTTGGGCCCTGACCTGGATTCTGGAATGGGGTCGCCGTTTCAAAGTGCCCATGACACTACGCTATGATGCCATCGCCGTCGGGGCAGGAGTCTTCGGTGCACAGCGGCCTCCTCAGCGCAGCGGCGCTACTGCGCCAAGCCCGCTCGTTGAGCTTGCGGTTGCGCTCCGGCAGCGGGCCACTGTCTGGTGCCATCTACAGCATGCGCATGTAGCAGGACACTCGGGGGCCATCGGCAATGAGCTTTGCGATCAGTTGGCCAAATGGGCTAGGCGACAACATGAAAGCCCTTACGACCGATTGCTGCCCGCGTGGCCCGCCCGTCTGTTAACACACCCACTCCACGGCTGGTCTTGGTTGGCCCATGTTTCTAGCTCGCAGTTGCCGGCTCTTTCTGCTCTGGAGGCGGAGGCACACCGGCTACAGGCCCAGCCACAGCACACTACTGTGGCTCCGTCCATGGGCACCAAACAGGTCAGTCTTCCGGAAGCTGAGCTTGCCTTCGATTTCACTGTGGTCTCCTATAATGTGCTTACTTTGTTTGACCCTGGTGTTGCCCATGGGCGCAAGGTTCGCGCTGGGTCCTTCGGGATGCAGATCGCTGGTAAACGGGCCCTCCTAAAGACCCAGATGATGAAGTGCAAGGTATGGGCTTTGGGCCTCCAAGAAACCCGACTCCCCACCAATGCTCTGCTTCCGGATTCTGATCTACTCATGCTCAATGCGGCGGCTGATGATTCTGGCAGCTACGGTTGTTCACTGTGGCTCAACCTCAGCATTCCCATCGCTAGCATTCGAGGCAAGCCCAAATGTGTGCATAGAGATGACATTGTCGTCACAGGATACTCGCCGAGGCACCTTCAGGTTCAGGTTTGCACGGCCTGGTGTCGCATAACCATCCTGGTTGCCCATGGGCCCCGGCTGGTCGGCGATGATGCACAGCAGGCCCGTGATTTCTGGGCGCATAGGCAGGCAGAGCTTCAGAAAAGGCCGGAAGGCTCGTCCATCATCGTGCTAGCAGATGCTAACGGCAGACTCGGCGAGGTTGAGACAGATGCGGTTGGCAATCATGCCTTGGAGCCCGAAGGAGCGGCAGGTGCGGTTTTTCACGACTTTCTCCTTCAGATTGGGTGTTGCGTCCCTTCCACCTTCAAGGCCTTTCATGAAGGGTCCTCCTGGACTTGGATGGGCCCTGCCGCTTTTGGAGACGGGTCTCAAAGGAGGATTGACTATATCGCAGTGCCACAGGATTGGAAGCGCTTCGATCTCCGCTCCTGGGTGTGGGAACAGCTCGAATCCATGCAGGTTCGTGTCGATCATCGACCAGTTTGCCTTAGGGCCCGGTTCGGTCGTCGGGAAAGCTAGCCGCCGTCCATGCAGACCCACCCGTTGTCCTTCCGAGAGCCAGTCTGGTCACTTCCTGCAATGGTTACGGGGAACCACCAGCATCCCCTGGGAGTGTGATCCGGATTCACACTTCGCTTCCCTCGTGCCGGGCCTCACTCAGGCCTGCGCAGAGCTTGTTCCAGAGACCGCCCTTCCTACCACCCAGGCCCATCTCAGTCCCGACACATTGGCCTTGGTACGGGAACGTGCGCAGTTAAGGGGGTACCTGCGGTGTGAAAACCGTGAGTTGCGCCGCCGGCGTTTGCTCATTGGGTTTGCAGCCTTCATTGCTGGCACCCGCCAGCAGCCTGTTACTGCCCATGCCGCGCGCACTGCACAAGCCTGGATCCGTCAAATTGACCACAGCATTGCAGCCGCGGTTGCACGGTTGAATGCTCTCACCATCGACCTTCGCCGGGCCCTCAAGCTTGATCGCGCAGTCTACCTGCACTCCTTGGTGCAGGAGGTTCAGCTTCAGGACCTTCGTGACCCCCGCCGTCTCTTTGCTGCTGTTCGCAGAGCCTTCCCGCCTGCGCGCTCATCCCGACGGTCTGGATTTGTGCCACTGCCTCTTGCAGGAGGATGGTACCTTTGCCCAGACACCAGAGGACAGGCAGGAGCGCTGGCGGTTACACTTCGCCCAACAGGAAGCCGGACGCGCTGTCACGGCTGAGGAGTATATTGATGCTTTCAGTCGGCCTGACATTCCTGTTCTGCCCAATGGTCCCGTCTTTGACCCGGCTTGCCTGCCCACCCTGGGGGACATTGAACGCCAGATCACAGCCCCCAGCTTTGACAAAGCTGCGGGTGCAGATGGTCTGACAGCTGAAATTTACCGTGTCTCTCCACCAGGAACCGCCGTGTGCATGATGCCTCTTTTCTTGAAGACGGCTTTGCAGGTGCGTGAGCCGGTCGAATGGCGCGGCGGCTGCTTAGTTGCCTTGGCTAAGAAGGCAGCGGCAGCACTGCTGTGCGACAACTTCCGCTCCATCTTGATGGCAAGCAGGACGGGGAAACTGTACCACCGCGTCGTTCGGACCAAACTCGCCCCGCACCTCGAGGCCTTCAAGGGGCCTTTGCAGGCGGGTACCTCCCGTGGTGTCGGAGTGGACACCGTTGCACTGATGGTCCGGTCCTTTATGGGGCTTTTTGTGCGCAGGTCCTGTACTGCGGCTGTCACTTTCTACGACATCCGCGCGGCCTACTACCGGATGGTGCGACACACGCTTGTCCCCACGTTGCGGGATGACCGGCCTTTGCTGGCACTCATTCACCAGTTGGGTTTGCCTCCGGCTGCAGTCAATGAGTTGCATCAACACCTCACTAACCTTGCCCTGCTGCCAGCTGCTGGTGTTGGCGAGCATGCCACGGCCCTTGTGGCTGACCTCTTTAGAGGCACGTGGTTTAGGTTAGACAAATCGGTTGTGCTGACGGCCACCTCGCGGGGCAGCCGCCTCGGTGACCCATTAGCCGATTTGCTATTTGGTTTCAGCTTGGCCGGATATCTGGCAGCCGTTGACGAAGCGCTTGAGAGACGACATCTGACCACACACCTCCCGGCGTGTGCCAGTCCGATGGATTGGTATGACATTCCTGCGGATGACAGTGCCAATCACGTCTCCTGGGCCGATGACTTTGCACACCTGCAGTCTGCGGTATCGGAGGTAGCCTTGCATCAAGCCGTTCGGACTGCTGCTACTATTCACTTGGAGTTGGCCACTGCAGTTGGAGTTGAACTCACCTTTGCCGTTGACAAGTCAGCTGTCCTCCTGCCTAGCATGTGTGTGCCTGTTGTCGACCAACATGCTAGCCTCAACCCCAAAGGCTTGCCGGGATATGTCCTCTCCGACGCTGTGTCGGGACGGGAACATTTCCTTCCGGTTGTTGATGTCTACCGGCATTTGGGAGGCATCGTGACTGCGAACTGCGCCTCCACTACGGAGATTGCCTTTCGATACTCGCAGGCCCGATCCGTCATGAAGCCTCTCCGCAAACAGCTGTTTGCCAATGCCAGTGTCCCCTTGACGATCCGTATTCATCTCCTTCGCTCTCTCGTGCTCTCCCGCTTTGTTTTCTCATGTGCTATCACCGACATGACATGTGCCGTGCATCGGCGTACCTGGTGCAAGCACTACGTTGGCCTGTGGCGTGCCCTCATCCGTCGCAAAACTAAAGAGGAGCACCTACATAGTTATCGGGTCCTGCTCACAGCCGGAGCTACCTCCCCGCTCCTTGCTCTAGCGCTTGCCCGAGCCGTCTTCTTGCGCAGGCTTTTTTCTACTGGACCAGCCCTCCTGTTGCACATGCTCTGTGTACATTGGCAACTCAAGCCTGCACAGTCTTGGATTGCTATGCTGGAACTGGACCTGCGCGCAGTTGCGGTGTACAATGGAGCTGCCAGGACATTGTTGGCGGCGCCTTGCCCGGTCTCGAGCCTGCTCGAGGCAGTCCGTGAAGATGGAGCATGGTGGCCAGCACAGGTCCGCTCGGCCGTCAAAGGGTTTGGACTTGACCTTAAGGAGTGGGACCGTCAGACACCGGACACTTGTGCACAAGCAGAGCCACCTGTGGCTGACTTGCCCTTTCGTTGCCGCTGGTGCACTGCTGCTTTTCGACTTCACAAGCATGTCGCTGTACATGAAGCCCGTGCGCATGGCTCGCTCTCGCCTTCTCGGCACTTTGCGCCGGTTCCCTACTGCCTTGCTTGCCACAAGTGGTTGCATTCGGTAGTGCGCGTGCAGTACCACCTTCGACAGCACCATGTCTGCCTCTTACGCTGTGCCCAGGTGTTGCCGCCCCTCACACTGGGCGAGGTGCACGAGGCTGAGGCGGAGGACAAAGCACAGGAGAAGGCGCGCCGTAGAGGCGCGTGGCAGGCGCATGTTGCTGCGCGTCCACCGCTGACCTTCTTCGGGCCCCGGGCACCCACTGCAGCGGAGGCGCTAGATGGGCTTGATGAAGATGAACTCACCATGCATCGCCTACAGACCGTTTTTCGGCCCTCGCCGGCAGTCCTCTCTTGGATCCAAGGTACCTGCGAGAGAAAGTCCACCGAAGGCCCGCGTTCTGGCACGCAGGAGTTCTGGCTGCGGCGGCCAGCCCACCCGTTTCACAACTCGAATTCATTTGCGTAGATTTTTGAGACGCGCCCGAATAGGGCTCTGGAGTCTGTCCGGAATACCAGGAATACTGTTTTGGGAGTTCCTTGTTAAGAACTACAGTATAGTTAGTATAGTATACCTTAGAAGCTGCCCCCACCCTGTAATAGTGGTATAATAGGAATATAGTAGGGCCCTAGTATAATCCTATATAATCGTTATGGTCACTATTACAGGGTGGGGGCAGCTTCTAAAGTATACCCCAATATTACTCCTAGTCAGGCCCTACTTGGAGGTTCATGGGTAGTTGGAAGTGTATATGTGGGGGGATATAAGTAGGGTAATCATAGTGATAACCCACGTTCGGGGACTTATAACCCCATTTTTAACTACCCCATGAACCTCCAAGTAGCACTTAGGCCATCTCATGCCTCAATAAGATTTGCGATTTCGAGCCTCTCCCATCGTCCTGAAGCAGTTTACTAGATGCGTTTACCTTGATGGACTTTCGGCCTCCATGTTCGAGCATTCGTGGAACTGGCAACCGATGTGTGAAACTCCGACGTAACTCCAAGTTTCGTCAATCGCGAAGATTCGAGTTCGTCTGCTGCATCATCAACCTCCTTCAGGGTCATAGTTAGCGTAACTACACTTATAACCCCAATGAAGGTACTTATAACCTTACTTACTAAGTCCCATAGCAGTGTGAAGCGTGGACTTTCGGCTTCGACTTCGGGTTCAGGGGTTCAAGCAAGCCCACCCCTGCACTCCAGTCCGTCCAGCCTACTTAAAGGATCATGGGACTTAGTAACTAGGGTTATAATTAGGGTAACTACACTTATAACCCCAATTAAGGTACTTATAACCTTACTTACTAAGTCCCATGAACCCCCATTATAGACCCCTTTTCAGATCCCTTTAAGGAACCCCATTATAGAACCCTATAGTACCCTAAAAAGGAACCCTAAACCTTACTTACTAAGTCCCATGATCCTCCAAGTAAGCATCGTCTGCTGCTGCCAGTTCTTCTCTTGAAGTAACCATTCCAAGGTCCTGAACCCTAAACCTTAAACCCCCCCTAAACCCTAAACCCTGAACCTTAAACCCCTAAGCCTCAAATCCGAATAGCCCGATAGTAGCCCGATAATAGGGTTTAGGGGTTTAAATTCGGATTGTCAGGTTATTCAGCCTCAGTTTATTCTACCCAGAACTCCGAGAGCATCCTCAGTCAGAGCACCAACCTAAATGGGGGTTTGCGAAAACAGGGGACCCTAATATAGTACCCTAAATAGAAGGATCCTTATTATAAGGACCCCAAAATAAGGTACCCCTCATTTTCCGAAACTCCCAAATGCGTCTCAATGCCAAGGCCATCTCTGCCTGTAGACACTCCGATGCATGGCTTGATACATCCAATCACAAACCAGCACATCGAAAGCTCGACATTCTCAACCCTACAACCTTCCAATCCCCGAGCAACGAAGCCTAAGCCACTGAAGCCCGAACCCTAACTGACTTTTGATTGGCCACGTGCTCCTGCACATGGACAGCGAGGTCCCTGTTGCAGTTGCCAAATGGGAGTTTCCGAAAATAGGGGACCCTAATATAGTACCCTAAAATAGTAGGACCCTTACTATAAGGACCCCAAAATCTGGTACCCCCCTATTTTCGGAAACTCCCAAATGTCAGATGCGGGGATTGAGAATGTTGGCTGGGGAAGTTGGGGGGTTTCGACGCTCTGTAGTCGAGGTCTTTCGTGCTTTCGGCGGATCGTTTAGGAATTCAGGGTACTTGGAGGATCATGGGACTTAGTAAGTAAGGTTATAAGTACCTTAATTGGGGTTACAAGTAGAGTTACCCCAATTATCACCTTAGTTACTAAGTCCCATGATGCTTTAAGTATGGCGATTCGGAGTTCGAACTTCCAGACTAAGGCGGAGTCTGTGCAGTGTGGAAGTTTAAGGTTGTCGCAGTTTTGGCACCAAGATGTCCTGTTGCCGTTTCTGCAGTATTGTCCGTGCTTGATGATCCTGCTGGTGCTGCTGCTCATGATGATGATGATGGTCATGATGACGAGGGTTAAGCTCCACGGCCCGAGACTGTGAGTGGTGCCCCGTAGAGGGCTCTGGTTCGGGGCTTTGCGGCCGGGGGTGTTGCTTGGGGTGTTGGGGTGTGTTTTTGGCTTAGCCTTTGGATGGGCCCTCATGGCGTGCAGATGCGGAAGCCAGCTGCACAGTCTGCTGCTGCGAGTGATCCCATTGAAGATGTGGGCGACGCTAATGATGATGTTGATCGTGGGCGAAGGGTTCGCCGTCGCAGGTGGCAGCAAGAAGCACCGCGAGGACCGCCACCACCTCAACCACAGAATGTGGGCCCGGCAGTCAGAATCTATGGACGACACCCTTCACCATTGCAGCTGGACGTGGATTCGGACGACATCCAAGACCCCAGCAGCGAGGCCTCCTCTGACTCGACTAATTCGGCCAACACTGGCTCCACGGAGGTTCCAAGCGTTGTGTCTTTGGTGCTACAGGGACTTATTCTGGAACGGGCCAAGGACTTACTGGTCAACCTTCATCGTCGGGAGCTTTTGGCCACCATGCACGGAGCCACAAACCGCACCCTGGGAGCACGAGTTGGCTGGACGAGACGGCACCTGGCAGCACGCGATTGGACAGCCACCAAGTACATGGCTGAACGCATCCTCACTGGATCTCGTCTGCTGGGCTGGAGGGCCTTTGATGCTGAGGAAGGGCATGCACCCAGGGAGGAATGATGCCCTCCGGTGCAACCTGCCGAGCACACCTGCTCCTTACCGAGCACCGCTCTTGCGAGCCAGACGATTCCGAAGGCACCTGCGCCTTGTTTCGCCCCATCCCTTTTGGGGGTCTAGTCCACCTAAATCCCGTAGGACGCCCAGACGGTCTAAAGCCCAACACCCTACTTACCCTCCGCAACATAAAAATTCTGACCCACTATGCCCCAGGCGTTCTGCATGGAGCGCGGCTTGTGCACCAAGTGCTGACACGCAGCCTGCTCCGCAGCGAAAGCGCCTCCAAGGCCATAGTCCCAGTAACCCCCATAAGCACCCAATGAACCATGTCAGAAACTCACCGTCAGGTAATGGCTGCAGCGGTCCCAAGTCCGCTGGCTGCAGATTAGCACTCATCAGCCTGACTCAGCTATCATCTGCAGCTGGAGCGAGGGTTCCACCTAATGCCGTGGTAGGTGGGGGACCTCGATCATCCGATCGGGGGAAGCTGCACGGCAGTGCGCCCAGAGACGGCCTCAATATAGGATCCTTAATTCCCAAAGCCACCAAGAGAGCATTCCGTCGTGCGAGGAACCGTGCCGCCAAGTCGCTTGCAGGCGGGACCTGGTATAGAGGGCAGTGGCATACCTCAACCTCCCTGCAAGCATCCACCTGTAAATCTGAATCCTCATTAGCCCTCCGATTGTACAGAACCCCCAAGGGCTACGAGACCGACACGACACCCGATGATTAAGCTTCTTTGCTGGAATGCTGGGGAATTGTCGGGACCGAGCTTTCAAGAACTCGTGGCTTGGCTTGATATACAAAACAGATTTGATGCTGTGATTGTACAAGAAACCCATTGGCAGATGAGCAGTGACTTTCGTAGTGGGAGGTGGCTTTGCACACACACGTCGGGCTACGAAGCCAAGCTAGGCCCTGATAGGTATGCTGGCATCCTTATCATGCTGAATCAAGCCACCTTTCAAGACCCAGTTGTGGAAGAGCTTTGCCCAGGTCGCCTGCTTCACACTAGAGCCGTACATAGGCATAGTCAGCTCAGCCTGGACATCCTTGGTATATATCAGCACGTGCAGCGCACCCACCTGTCGTCGGAGCAGAACATGCAGTGTCGTCAAGAAGTGTTGCAGAAACTTTCGGGTGTACTGCAGCGACTGCCCAGCCGCAACCCGCTTCTGCTTGGAGGTGACTTCAATGCCCAGCTGGCTGCAAAGCGGCCCTACATTGGCACCTCCCACTTGACCGCTGGCCAATCAGGTGACAAAGCGCTACATAGACTAGTGGAGCAACATGAGCTGTGTGTCTTGAACTCTTGGCACAGCAAGCCAGGGCACACGTATGAGACATCCACCTGCCGCACCCGCATTGATTTTGTGATGACCAAGCTGAGTGATGCCAAAGGCTCTGCCCGGCATGCTGCACCCAACTATGCCTTTCCTGTCAAAGCCCATTCGAATGCAGGCCATTGGCCAATCGAGGCTGCCATTGCTGTTGTGCCGTTCAACAGACGGCCACAAGCAGGCTGCACTCCTGCTACTGCATACAGCAAACCGGATCTTCTACTTGCACTCAGTGCTGACACCGCGCAGGCCCGAGCCCTGCAGCAGGATGTGGCCTAGCAGCTCGATGCTGCTCAACCCTCAGACCTTGCTTCGGCCAGAAGATGCATCAATGATGCTCTCCTTACTGCCGCAGCCAAATACTTTCCCAGCCGACCTCCGCCTGACAACCGTATTAGTGCACAGCCCTCCTTTCGAGCATCAGCCAAGCTAACCTGGCAACATTATCATGATCTGAGAGCTGCCAGTGTAGCGGTTCCTCATGCGGTTTTCCTCAAGTGGAAGGCGGCATGTGCCTTCGCCAAGGCATCGCGACAACTTCGCACTCAGAGCCGACAGATCAAGGCTTGCAAAGCTTGAGGAAGCTGAGTGTGCAGCCCAGCAAGGCAACCAACGCCTTCTGCATCAGATCGTGCGAAGCCTGGCGCCACGTAGCCCCAAACTCCTGTCCAGACTTCGTGATCCTGATGGTCACGTCTTAGGCAAGGAAGCAGCTCTGCAGGCCATGCTTCAATATGCCAAGGACACCTTCAGTGCCATGCCGGATGAACCTATCATTCTGCCAATGCAGGAGAACTGGGTTTGCACAGACGCCGAGGTCCGGAACGAGCTGCAAAAACTTGGAATGTACAAGGCTGTGCCTGTTGGCATGGCCCCTGCAGCTTTATGGAAAACTTTTGCGGGGGCTATTGCTCCGCTGCTGGGCACACACATCCGGCGACATTTTCGTGCCGAAGGCCCCGCTTGTCTTGAAAAGGATTTGCATGATGCACACATTACCCTTATACCTAAGCCCAGTAAGCCTGCGACATCTGTGGAAAACCTACGCCCGATTGGGTTGCAGTGCCCAAGTGCAAAGATCATCGCGGGCTTGGTTCGTCAATCTCTGCTTGACACCCTTCTCCCCTTAATCCAAAATCTCCCGCAGTATGCTTATGCACGACAAAGGGGCACTTTCGATGCCTTGTTGAGGGTTCATTTGCATTTTGAGGAGGTTAGTGCCATACTGAGAGAAAATCGTGTTGACAGATTTCAGCAATTCGCTGGCAAACGCAAACATGGCTGTGTGGGGGGACTTAGCTTGTCGCTTGACCTTTCGCGTGCCTATGATCTCACCAACCGCCCGATTGTCTACCAAACACTTGCCCACCATGGTGTCTCGCAAGACACCATCACCATCATTCAGCAATTGCACAGAGATGCGCAATATGTCTTCCGATCCGGGGATCAAGTTGCCAGTCAGATCACAACAAATGGTCTGAAACAAGGATGCTGTATCGCACCCTTCTTATGGTCCTTCTACACGGTAGCCCTGATGCACCTTCTCATTGGAAAACTCGGGGAGGATTGGTTGCAACGTGTGCTTGTTCTCTTTGCTGACGATCATTGGTGCCACTGGGTAATCAGAAATAAAGAAGACTGGGATGCAGCACTTGCACAGATGACTGTTGTCCTTGAGGCTCTTCTTGCCTTCAAAATGAAGGTTAACTATGGCAAAACAGCGATTCTGGTGAGACTTGAAGGCAAGCAAGCCAAAAACATTTTGCATGAGAGCACTAGGATGAAAAATGGCACTAGATATCTCATCATCAAAGTTCAGGGTCAAGAGCAGCTTATTCCCATCAAAGAGGCTCATGAGTATCTTGGCACTAAGGTCACTTACAAACACAGACTTAATGAAAATCTTAGTCATAGGCTTAAAGCGGGCCAAGCCAAGTACCAAGCCCTTCGAAAACCCCTAAATGGCCACCACCAACTCAGTCTGGAGTATAGACACCGTTTGTGGCGAGCATGTGTTTCCACAAGTGCGCATTACTCGCTGCCTGCAGTTGGCATCACCAGTGATGGACTTTCCAAACTCACCAGTGCCTGCACTAGACATCTACGAGCCATCCAGAAGCAACCTGCTCACCTCACCCATGTGCCAAGCAGTGTGATCTGGCAGCAGGCTCGTCTCGACATGCCTGGCACCGCGCTGCTGAAAGCTTGCGGCAGTTCCATCAGACACTGCAAAGCAAGGCACAGACGTCCCCTGATATCACTACACAACCCCAGATCTTTGCTCACCTGCGAAAACTGGAAGGCTCGCTGCAAGCCCTTGCAAACGAGCAGGAGCGCAAAGCCGACAAACCGGCGGAAGGCACTGAGCCACAGATCCCGTGCCCAGAGTGTGACGATATGTTCACCACCGAACATGCGATGCGACTGCACTGCCAGGTTAAGCACGACTTCCTGCCACCAAGAGTGGCTTGTACGCCCACCAAGTTTGTGCCAAGCTTGCACGCATGCGGTGGACTGCCACGCTGCCAACTGTGTCTCAGGACTTTTTATCGGTGGCAAAATCTTCGACACCACATTGAAAGTGGAGCCTGCGAGAAGCTCGGAGGAGACAGCCTCATCAAGCATCCTCCCAAGAACCCTGACGAACAGGCTGCTGAGTGCTCGCTGCCGAGCCCGCCGCCGGGCCGTCCTGCAGACACGGCTGTAGGAGTGCAGCAAAACCTGCCCTTGGTCGATCGTTTGCTTTTTCGTGACTTGCAACATGACTGGGAGAGGCTACTGAGGGATCCCATACTGAAGGCTGACCTCATGGCTCACTGCAGCATTTGCCACATGTGGATTGCTAAGTCCTCGCACATTAAGCAACACATTCGCAGGATACATGATGTAGAGACGCCTGGTCTTCACGAAGCGGCCCTACAGCTCTGCCACAGCTTCAAAAGTCAGCTTGTCCGGGATAGATCGTGCCCCTGGTGCAAAGGAAATGTGGGAGCCCCAGGACGTCATTCACAACAATGCGTAGTGTTATACCAATTGTGTGTTGCAAAGCTCCGCTACCAATGGTCCCAGGACTGTGCCGGAGAGTGTGGGACTCAATCCAGAGGCGGACATCTTCGCCTTTTGCGATCCTTCTCTGCTGCTAAAGTCGTCGACGCCCCTAGCCTTAGTGAGCGAAACGGCACCCGAGAGCTCAGAGAACAGCCAGCCGCCCAAGCGTCCACGCCCGGAGCCCAGCCCTCTGTTTGCGAACAGAAGCCGACATCCGAATCGACCGCCCCAAGCTCCCTTCCATCCGAAGGGCCCGAGAGGGGGAGGCTACTATCCATATCATCAACAATCGACCATGGACCCTCAAGTTCGTTTGATGGCACGGCTCATGCTTCAGCACGAGGAAATGCTGGCAGCCCAACGGGTCGACAAGGTGTTCATTATGTTTCTGAGACAGGATTATGCAAGCATTATTCCCAACCTTCACTCCATCTCTCCCAGCAGTGGCACAGCAAGAATCAACTGCAGGATACCACGGATCAAACGGAGACGGTGCAGCAGTCCCCCTTGAGGACTGTGTTGATGGCTTGCTTGCTCAAGGAGCTTTTAGCACGAGTGCAGAAGATGGCCTCTACAACGGAAGGCCAGGGAAAGCTCCAGGCAGCGGGCTGGATGGACGAGAAGGGCGAGTGGACCTTTCTCAGGTTCTGTCACAAAACCAAGAAATTGGTAAGGGACCTAAAGAAAGAGTGTTTGAGCCACCAGGAGGCGGTGCGTCAAATTTCCTTCATGTTGGAGCACATGCGCGGAGAAATCGTACAGAAGTTCAACTCCACGCAATCGTTGAAGGTGCTGGAGGCCACTGCCGGCCCGAAGCCCCAAGCCACGTTCATCCTCGAGATTTCTCTACGAGGGGAGCAAGCCAACGAGATGCATCAAACATTGTGCACACTGATCGGCAGCTCACTTTGGCAGCTGTTGGGCATTTCACTAAAGCGGGGCACTCTGAAACGGTCTCCCTTGGCGGATCAGCTGGCCCAGCTGGTGTACGGCCACTGAGCTACACAAGCTCAGACGGAGAGCGACTCAGCCCGACTCTCAGCGAGTGTCAGCCGCCCTCCTTTAGCCTACAGAATCCAGGCAATCACTGCTATGCCATTGCTTTTCTCTATGCCCTTGATATTGCAGTCCGCACGATTGGTCTCCAATCAGACATGCCAAACACATACATGAAGCTACAAGGTCAGCGAAGGGGTGGAGTCTTTCGGCTCCTGGGGTTTCTTACATTGGGGTGGCGGGACCCTGAGCAACAACATGACATTGTTGAATTCATCGATTTTCTTCACTGGCAATTTTTGCCCAGGTCTTTGTCTGCCGGGGTTTGGCAAGGAAGATGGCAGGCCGACGCAGATGACAATCACATCAACATCACTGCCGGCACATCTATGTACAGTGGATCGTGCTTCAACAGCAAGTGGCCGCTCAACGAGCATACGTGCTAGCCATTTAATTGGCCGGTGTGCACTGTCAGCCACACTGAAGCGCACGCTAGATGAGAGACTCTCTCACTGCGAAGCAAGATGACGAGGGTTGTCATTGCTTGCTGTCGTCGGCTGGTACTAGTTACTAGTACTAGGTACTAGTGCTAGTACTAGAACTAGTACTAGAATCGTCGTGGTGCTGCTGGTGGTGGTGCCGGTGCTAGCTAGTAGTACTGGTAGCGGTGCTGGTGGTGGTGCCAGCGTCGATCTGGAAGAGGCAGAAGGTTATCATTTTGGTTATGCTGATAGTAGGGGTAGGGGTGGTGGTGGTGGTGGTGGTGGTGGTGGTGGGGGCGGTGGTGTCTTTGGTGATCCAGATGTCTTGATGATGATGATGGCGGTGGTGGTGATGACAAATATTTTTATGCTGATGGCGGTGTCGTTGGTGGTGCCTGCGGTGGTCCAGGTGATGATTCTGATGCTGCTGCTGCTGCTGCTGCTGCTGATTTTGCGATGGCGGTGACGACCATGACGATGATGCTTGTTTGCAGGTGTGCGAGGTGGACGGTGTCACAGTTTTTGCATCTGTCCGTGCTCTCCTTTTGTTGCATATGAGGGTCTCAGTTCTGTCACCATCGGATCCCAGACTTGTCTAGCTCTGAGACATCTGCATTTGCCGGAGAGCGCTAAGTTTGCAAATTGGCCCAAGGTTTCGGTGAGTTTCTCAAAGGGCTTGAAAGGGAATTGCCAGGGAGTTGCAGGGGCTTGCCGTTGGGGTGAAGTGGTTCAGAGTTTGGGATTTGGGGAAGTTACAGTTGGGTTTTCACCTATGCATGTGAACCCACTTGCATTCAACTTGATTGACTCCCTAAGCCCAGCATCCTCAAGCAGAAAAACAGGTTTCGATTGCTGTGGATACCTCGCGCTGTCAATCGCAGAGCTGGCTCATGCACGTATTCATCATCAAAGCATGTGAAAGCCAGATAGGCTCAGCCACAAACATGACTTCCACCATGCCCGATCGTAGGGCTCTAGCCCCGGTTCGAAGATATGCTAGCACAAGTCGACTCAACCTCCTTTTCTATTCTGACTCGCTGACTCGTGCGATTCCAGCCTCAGGGCCTTCAGGCCTGCTTAGAAAGGAAGGTTATGAGTACCTCAATTGGGGTTATAAGTATAGTTACCTTAATTATAACCCTATTTACTAAGTCCCATGATCCTGTAAGCAAGCCCTTGTTGGGTGGATGGCATGGCTTTCACAAGTGCCGTGCCAGAGGAAGCGCGACCTGTTTGGAGCAAAGAAGATCAGGGCATCGCTCAGCTCATGTTCGCGAAGGAGGCGGCCAGAGACCGTGTGGGAAGGTATGCAAAGGTGCACTTCCGCTGGACGGTCTTCATGAAGCTTATCGGCCTAGTTGCGCTGATGTCCTTGTTTTCCGTGCAGTGGATTTCGGAAACTCGCTCCGAGGCACTGCTCAGAGTCACTGAGCTGTCGTCTCTCGGAAGGGACGCCTTATTGCAGGATCTCATCTTGACATCTTCTGCCCGCCTGCTGGCACTGTCAGGGGACTTGCGATGGCGTGATGAGTACTTTCTGAACGTGCAGCCTCTCTTGAGCATAGTGTCCACCATCGAACGACGTGCGCCCGAGATTGCCAGGGAGTTCGCGCGCACGACAAATGCGGCGAACGAAAGGCTGGTAGCTCTGGAAGGGAAGGCCATCGAGCTGTCTAAAACCAACACCACCCAAGCTGCCGCCGTTATCTTCAGCAAGGAATACGAGAGCAACAAAGCACTTCTGCTCGAAGGTGTAGAGTCCATGAATAGCATGCTCCTCGCAACGCGCAGCAGCCATCAGCAGATGCAGTCCTGGTGGAGCATCTTCAGCCTCTCCTTGGTTGTGGTTGCATTAGTCAGCAAGTGTATTATGATTGTGCCCATGCAGCATCTGGATCGCAGCCTTCAGAAGCTCAGCAAGGAAGCGGATGAGGCACAAGCAGTGTATAGCCAGCAGGTGAGGCTGCGCTTGCTGAAGAGAGCGGAAGATGTCGTGGTCACGGTACAGGGGCCCTGCTCCAAGCCGACCCTGCGGCGTCCCGGCAAGGCCGGAGACCCGCAGCTCAAAGGCCCGAAGACCCTGAAGCAAAGGCTCTCCTACCTTGCGGCTTGCGCACAGCTCTCCGCGCTCACGGGCTTCGTCATCCCTGCCGCGCTTACCCTGGTGTCTCTTTACAAAGCACAGCTCGCCGACCCCTTGCAACAGCTTATTTGGCATGCCAAGGACACGGCGTTCTATGACGTGGCCTTGACCTCCAGCGCGCGCATCTGTGCCCTGTCGCTGAATGAGAGCTGGGCCGAGAAATACGATGAATTCATCGCCCCGATGGATGCAGCTTTGGAAGGCTTGGCCATTGCCGCCCCGGAGTTAAGCGCGGAGTTTGCGGAGAGGACATCAGCTGCGAACGATGCCCTGATTGACATGGAGACAGTTGCGCTGGAAGCATGCACCTCTGGCTCATCTTACGGTAGCGTTGTATTGTCCAGCACCGACTATGAGGGCAACAAGACGCTCCTCACAGCTGGGATCACCAACATCACCCAGGCCGTTTCCCAAATGCGGGACTCCTTCGAGGATGATGAGAGACTTTACCGCGTCGTCCAGCGCATTATGATGATGGTCAGCACTTTTCTGATCGTCACGGCCGACCTGTGCGCCGTAGTAGTTGCAGCTTGGATGGAAGCTTTGTCTTCAAGGGATGATGCAGAGGTTGATGAGTCAGCAGAGCACGGATTCTTGGCAGATGCCATGGGCCTTGCCGTGTTGAACCTTGCCTCTGCCAAAGCCACGAAACTTCAGCTCTAATATAGGGGCCTTAATAATTATTAATAGGCTTTCGGGGTATACTATACAATATTCATAATAAGGAACCCCGAAATGTGTTGGTAATCATAAACTACTATTTGCTTAAGAACCCCCAAAAAATAAAAAATATATTCCTTATGGGGGTAATATAGGGATTATTATTTTTTATTTTTTTGGGGTTTCTTAAGCAAATAGTAGTAAAAGGCCCCTGTATTAAGCGGCAGCTGTCCAGGATATTCGAAGCGGCTTTCTACAAGCTCTCCTTTATACCAGCAAAGACCCCAAACAATGAAAGAGCACCTACAGTCGAAGCCCTCTATACCCAATAACCATTCCAGTACTATAAAGGTACTATAATGTAGGGGCCTTAATAATTAGAATAGGGTGTTGGGGCATATTATATTATAATCATAAGAAGGAACCAGGAGAACCTCTTATGCTCCCAGGAGCCCAGAGTGTCAACCGCAGTGTAAAATGCGCGCGGCAGGGAGGCGGCAGCTCGATTTCGGGAGGTGTAAGCATGAGTCGCAGCCATGCTGCGTTCAGCACTGTGGCAAGAGCATGATTTTGGCAGGCATGTCTCACGGGACTAGTGGCGAGATGCTGCATGCCACATCGCGGCACTGGCGGGAGCAGGGCTTGGAGTTTCGCACAAGTCCTACGCCCGAGAACAGCGAGACCACACTTAGCAGCGACCCCAGCAACCTTAAGTGAGCCTCACAGAGCGGCACTGCGCGGACTTTAGAGCGACTCCGAGCTTTCGAAGGCAAAACCGAGCGCGATTTCTACATCACAATACTCATACGCGCGGCGGCACGGTGGCTTAAGCACCGAGCATCGAGTTCCTTACTTGGAGGCTCATGGGACTTAGTAAGGAAGGTTATAAGTACCTTAATTGGGGTTATAAGTATAGTTACCCTATTTATAACCCTAGTTACTAAGTCCCATGATCCTTTAAGTAGATTCAAAGCATCGCATTTCACAATGAAGTCGACATGGCTCTTTGGAAGCATCGGCGTGGACCGTGAACAGAACCTCATTTTTGTTCCTAAATGTGTGCACGAGTAGGAATACCTCACCTGCCTGCACCAAACAACTCGCCTTACATTGGACAAACTCCGTGGTGCTACTTTGTTGTTTGGGGAATTACATGCATGGTCTTGACTTTTACAAATGATGCCAATGCCGGATAGCATCCAACCCGAAAAGGGTATCTGAATTTGCGCAAAGAGATCGGGGCCGTTTAAAACGGCAGGTTTCCCCGCAGACTTTGCCAGCACTTCGGCCATGGTTGTTCTCCAGTCAACTTCCGAAGTTGCTGTGATTCAACCGCAGACAAAAAGCTTGACCCGAAGGATTGTAATGTAGGATCTTGATTAAGAAACCTTGGGCCTTTATGAGGGTTCCTAGTCTGTTGCTATGGGCCCAAGTTTTGTTAATCAGGTTACTACATTAGTGGAGTCTTCTGCGCTGACCAGAGTAAGCTTGATCCGAAGCAGCGAATCGCTCCTCGTGGATGTCGCTCTTTTGTGGGCCCTTCATAATTAGACTATGGTTTCGGGGCTCATGATACTACAATTATAATAAGGAACCCCCCAAAATAGTATTGGGTTTCGGGGCTCATGATAATACAATTATAATAAGGAACCCCCCCAAAATAGTATTGGTAATTATTAAGGCCTCTTTTGTAGCAGGCAGCTTTCAGCTGCTGCAGCCGCGGGCTGAACTCGAAGCCAGGAGCTTAGACCGGTGTAGGTTCTAGCGCGGTGCCCATGTTTTGGGTTGTTGCTCTTATTGCTATGCTTATGGTTTAGGGTTTAGGGTTTAGGGTTTAGGCTATTCTGGGTCATATTGCTACCTTCACAATTTAGCAACTAGTACAAGTATTCCACACTAGCACAAGTACTAGAGATAGTACAAGCATGCATTTGTACTACTGCTAGCACCAGCATTTGCAAGTTACTGTCACTAAGGCAGTTACAATTACTGTGCTACTTCTATACTACTATGGCTATCAGCATTACCATTACGATTGCCGTTGCTACTACTATCGCTTTGGCGTCCCGCCTACTTCAGGCCCCTTGCTATTACTGCTGCAACTACATACGGATAGTACTACATTGCTTGTACAGCTAGCATTACTGGTAATGCTCCTATTCCTGTCCCCACTCCCGAGTGCCAGTGTTGCTAGTCTTACTATTGCCATGACTCTTGCCACCACCATCACGATTACTATTGCAATTCCCAGTGCTATGACTGTTTGTACTGCTGTTGCTATTAAGACTATGTCGGTTATTCCTAGTACTATAGTTAGTGGTATTTCTAATTCAGAACTAAGTTTCGGTATGGAGACTGCAATGACTGCAGTCGTTCTTGTAGTAGTTATCATCGTCGGCGTTGTTGCTACTGTTATTGTTGCTGTTGCTGTGGTTCAGTAATGGTTGTAGTTGTGCTTGTGGTGTTGGTTTTGATCGTTGTCATTGCCGTTGTGGCGGTCGTTGTCGTCGTCATTGTTGTCGTCGTCTTGGTCGTCGTCGTCATTGTCGTCGTTGTCGTCGTCGTGGTGGTGGTTGTGGTTGAGGTTGAGGTCGTGATCGTGGTTGTTGCTGTCGCTATTGATTCTGTTGTTGGTACTGACAAAAGCTACAGTGGCAGTAAGCACCAGCCTATTTCTGGAATTGGTTCAAGCAACTTCCCGTGCGGTCAAGATCGTCTCAATGCCAAGCTTTTGTAATCTGCACACACGCACACAGCCTAGGCGGGATGCTCGGGTCTCGTGTGATACTTTAGAGACGTCGGCCAGCATGGAATCGACGGACAGCCTGACACGTGAGGGTGCCAATGCGCTGTACCGGGCAGGCAACCTAAAGGCCGCTCGTGCGGCCTACGAGGCTTTGGTTGCCGCTGAAAGCAAAGAACCCTCGGAGGAGGCGAAGCTGCAGAACAACTTGTCCGTGTGCTGCAAGGCATTGGGTGACGACGGTGCTGCTCTGCAGCATGCACTCAGGTGCTTGGACCTCAATCCCGAGCATGGCTTGTGCCAGTTGCGTGCCTTCGTCCTGTCCGGAGATGAGAGCCACTTGGAGGCTGCTGCGGCATTGCTTGGCCCCAAGCATCCTGAGGTAAAGCCGCTGCTCCAGGTGCCAGCCGCATACCGCCTTCTCAAGACAGACGCGGATTTTCAGCTGTTGGTTCAAGAGCTCGCCAATGAGCACAAGAGAGACCCTCTCGTGGCGGTGTTCTGTCCAGGGCGATACAGGATGAGAGCTTCTCCTGTGCTCGCCGTTGGGCGTCGAGTGAAGCTGCTTGGACTGGGCCAGGTCATATTGACTAAAGGCAGCCCGAACGCAAATCTGGCTCTTGCTGAGGAGGGCGGTGCCCTGACCATGGATGGGCTTCACCTGGAAGAGGGCAGCCGCGACCCACTGATGGGCTTTGTCAGTGCAGGTGATGGTCAATCCTCTATTCACTTGCGGCGCTGTGTGCTCACAGGGGTGGGTGGCGTCACGGTAGTTCGAGCTCGGTTTGAGGCCTGGGATTGCGAGTTTCGTGGCATGACCAACATGGCGGTCGAGATGCGCGAGGCAGGGGTGATGGAGATGCACAACTGCCGCTTCCATGATTGCTTGCGAGGTGTTTCTGTGGCGGCAAAGACGGGCACTGTCCAGCTTAGTGCTTGTGAGTTTCTTCGAACAAAGAAGGAGGCTGTCATGCTGGATGGTGCGCGCCCAGCGGCAGCAGCCCGGGCCGTGGACGAAAGAACTGCTGATTATCGACAGAAGGCCGAGCTTTCAAGGACAGCTGGCAGCCAACGCGAGACATTGCAGAACATGAAGCAGGTTTCCAACGAGAACACCGACAAACTTCGCAGAGACAAGTCAGCCGCTCTTCCGCTGAGGGCGAGGCTTCACGGAAACGTTTTCAAAGAGACAGGGTGGCATGCCGTCTCCTGCGCGGATGGTGTGCATGCAGAGCTGGTAGCGTGCCTCGTGGTGCACACCCGGGCTAGCAGCCAGATGCTGGAGAAGGAGCTTGGGCCTCAGCTGAAGGCTTTGTATGGCAAACTGATGTCAGACGCTGCCATGAAGAAGCTTGTTGCAGACCTTGGGCCGAAGAGCGGCGCCGGCTCCGCCGTGCACCTCAGGGGCGGAGCAACCGCGAATGTGGACTGCTGCGCTTTTGCTGATGGGACCGTGGGAATCAATGTGGACTACAACTTCGATGGCGACGTCTTGGTCCACCGATGCAGCTTCTGCCGAAATCACGTGGACATTCAAGAGACCAGGCAGGAACAGCACGCCCCAGTGCGGATGTGGAGTAAGCCTCTGCGAGTTGTTGAACAGAAGAAACTGCCAAAACGGGCAGAAACACCGAGCTTGTCCGACTTGCAGAACGAGTCCAAGCTTCGTGGCCTCGTTTGCCGACTGCCAGATACACAGGATTCCGAAGGACATCTTGCCGCAAGCCCAGTTCGACAACAGGTGATCAATTTGGATCCGGGGTACTACGCCGTGGGCAACACTTTTGGAGTGGATGTCTTGCATGGGCAGCCTTCCACGTCTTCCAGGGCTTCTGGTCTTAATACTTAGAATAGGGTTTGGGGTATATTGTAGTATAGTATAGTAGTGTATTTATAGAAGACTATACCCCTAAACCCTATTCTAATTATCAAGGCCGCTTATTAAGGCCGCTACATAACTTAGGCCATCTTTCTGGGTTGTGGAGACATCCGCAACGTGCTGGAAACCATCAGCGGATGGTGGCAGCGCCGAGATGGCGAGAGCATTCTGGAGCTGCTGCTCAATGATGTGTCCAGCTCAGTACTGATTCGTGATGCCATGTTGCTGAATCTGATTTCCATGGATGTCCCTGCCAGCACAGTAGCAGAGTGCTGGGGCGCGGGCTGCATAAGCCGAGATGCAAAAGATGCAATGATGACAGCGCTCAGCACCGTCAAATCTGCGCCATGGTTAGCAACCATGAAGGTGGCGCAGTGGGATGACATCACAGGAGCCTGGAGTGATGCGACTGTGGGTCCGGATGCGTTGCTGGCGTCTCTCAACCGCTCTCCTGAGATACTCGAGGAAGCATTGAAACTATCCAGCCAAGCAACAGGCGAAGAGCATCGCGCGGAGATTGGGCGTTACTTGAAGGACGGCCGTTAAGCGGTTGCAAGTGCCATCTAGCAATAAGATAGCTAGAAGTGTAGCTTTGTCACAGATACAATGTCAGCTTCAGCTTCGTTCTTAAGGTTACATCATGCTCCAAATGGCAATTCAATCCTCCATGTGGCTGCCAGGACTTTGCCCTTCATCCCAGTCCTGCCGAAGCCAACGTGACTCTTCTCGAAGGCTGCTCCCTTCGCCCCAGCCTGTACTTTTCGTCCTCCATCTTCCGTGCTGTGGGGCCTCTGACAGCGGCACCCGGGCAGCTCCAGTCCAGCTTGCTTGAGCGACTTCAGCTCCTGTGTGCCGACTGCAAGTCCGCGCTGGCCTCGGGATGCGTTCGGATCCACTTGGTTGGAGGAGATGCATTTGACGTGCGTGCTGAACGAGCTTCTGTGGTCGACACGTCCAACATTGCAGACTACGTTGGCTTACCCAATGTTCTGCTTCTGGGTGCAAGGTTGGGTGACTGTGTTCGTGTTCAATCCATGCAGCGGAAGCACGAACTGCAAGACGAAGGACAGCGCAAGGGCTTTTACAAAGACTCTTTCGGAATGGAGCTGGAGAGCTTTGAAGACCTTGCTGCCTTGCAGCTTCTCAGTGAGCAGGTTGACAGCGTCGGCACCCTCTGCACCTCTTGGAGACTTCGTGATGCGAGCGCGCCCGGAGTGCAGCGCTCCTTGTCGGCTGCAGGCTTGGCAAAGCGGATGTGTAGCTTGAATAGGCCGCAGGAGAAGTGCGGTGTGGCAGCTTCGACGGCCATGACTGCCGCTGCCTTGCTCGGCAACTTGACTGAAGCGCTGGAGACCGACTACCCTTGGTGTGCGGAGGAGTTCAAGCTGCTGCGCGGCGCAGTGGAAGCGCGGCACTTGCGGCTACACGTCCGAGTGGACATGTACTTGGCCAACTTGTCTCCGGGGGCGGCCCTGGCGGTTGCCGTTACGGACTCGGCGCCAGAGATTGGTGACACCTTGGAGAAGCCACGCTCACTGCTACACCTGCTTCAGTGGAACCGCGACGGAGAGCACATCGATTTTGTCGCACCCAGCAGCTTCCGTTCAGGTGCTGGATATGCCTCCCTTGCGCTCTGCAGCGGGCACATCACCTGTGCGTCGACTTGCGGATCTGTCTCAGAACTCGAAGATCGTGGCCCTGGACCTGACTTGTCCGGCTTGTCGAGGAACGGCTCTTTCCTGTTGGGCGGTAGCTGGAAGGTTCATCGCATCAACCACGAAGGCGACCAGGTACAGGTGGATGTCTCAATGCCTCGAAATTTGAAGGGCCTCCGCGTCGACCCTGTGGGTCAGATGGCGAGGTTCAGTGTGAACGGTGAGCTGGAGTTTGAAGCAGATACCGGCAAGAAGCTGGGCAGCCTTGTAAAAGCGCAGAGGTCAACTGCTCTGGGCTTGGCCTGCTGCTTTTTCAAAGCTGCCTGATGTGATGGATTGTGGCGGAAGTATCCTTTTTTAATCTAGGAGCACCCAAGACCACTTGGCGATAGCAAGAAAAGGCAGATGCTGCTGGTTTTTGCTCTGCGCGTATTCAGCTGGAACTGTTGTAAGATGCATTGTTTACCCATGGGCGAATGATGTCAGGGCCCTGCTATTGCTTCCTGCAGGAAGGCGAGCGATCCCATCCGTTGCAGACATTGCTCAATTGCCGCCTTTCTGTCCGATGGGGTGTCTGCTTGTGCAGAAGATGCTTGCAGCTGCAGGCCGAGCTATCGTGAGCGTCGCCGCGTCAGACGCGGACCTGCGTGACATCGCGATTTAAAATCGATCTGTGGGCGGCAAGGCCTAGCCTGCTTAGAGCTTTCATCTTGGCTCCAAGAGCAGCCTCTGCTGTGGATGTCTCATCTTGAAATGCCCAGAACGACATGTTGTGCCGTTGGCAGGAATCATGTTTGGAGGGTCATGGGACTTAGTAAGTAAGGTTATAATTGGGCGAATTCAAGAAGCTTCAAACGCACCTACTCTGGAAACCTTACAATTATGTGGCAATAATGTCATATATCAGAAATACTTGATATATTTCATATAATTAGCAAATAATTCGATAATTCATAACAGACATAATTGATTAAAAAATTTAAATTGAATTAACTAATTTCTTAATTAATTAATTAATTAAAAAAAATTAATTAATTAATTAATTAATTAAATAATTAATTAATCAATAATTAATAATTAATTAATAATTAATAATTAATTAATTAATTAATTAAATAATTAATTAATTAATTAATTAATTAATTAATTATTAATTAATAATTAACTGAATTAACTAAATAACTAGTAAATTAATGTAATTCAACTACTCCATTCAAAGTCAAGCATTTCAGAACAACTAACCAGCGACTCAAAATTGTACACCAGACTCCAAAACCAATAATAACTCGCCAAACAGGCTAGAGCTGACAGCATTCACTGATATTATTGCTGTCGTCGCCGGCGCCTTCGCAATCGTAGTAGTAGTTGTTGTTGTAGTACAGGCCAGTAGCTGCAGTAGCAGTATACACTATACTATACTATACTATACTGTACTATACCCCAGTTGTACATGTTGTCGTCTTTAGGACTTTAAGACATGACGCAAGACATAAGACCGAATCATAATTCAGGATGTAGGCCTTATGCCTTATACGTCTTACAGCAGTGTCATGGCGCCGATGTGCTGACCCGTCTCCAGCAGCAGTGTCAGGCAGCTGCAGATGCGACCCTCTTCACTGCCTGAAGGCAACTCGCCGTGCCGGCTGTCAGCCCTGTGCACGGCGAAGTTCCGGCTGTCAGCCAGCACTTCATGGCAGAAGATAGCGACGACGACCTTGCTGCAGTGAACCGCATCTTGCAACGCGTCAGGCGTTGTGAAAAGCCAGCGCATCGCGGAGCAGTGTCTGCAAAAATCGCCCGTTGCGGGCGTCAGCGCGTTTCAGCTGCAAGACACAGGCTGAAGGTAACTGAAAGAATTGCATGGTTGGTCAATCGTCACAATGCGGTCTTTGCGAAAACGCCAGAGGATGTGATTGACCTCAATGCAAACAAAGAGCAGAAAGTCAAAGGCAAGGGCATTTACAAACAGTGGCTTCCTACTGCTCTACTGCAGGCTTGCTGGGGCTCCAGACCGCGTCGGCGAAAGTCTGCCACACCCAAGCTCACGCGTCTTAGAAAGAAAACGCATTGCCAGGTCAAGGTAGCAGCGCCAACAGTCTCCAGTGTGCGTGCATGCGCTCGACAATGGCACAGCAGCACAACACATATCACAAACGTGAGAGCTTGCATGAGCGAGCTGTACATGCGCATCCAAGAAGATGCACTCTCAAGTTTGACGCGAGCAACCGAACAGTGGGTGCACATAGCGTTGGATGAAACAACCGAACCTGTCACGGTGAATGCTAGAGCTGAGTTGAGCAGTGTTTTAGTGATTCACATGAAGGTCGTTCGGCTGTCAGCCAGCGGCAGACTGTTGGAGCGGCTAAATGTCGTTTTGCCCACAGCTTTGCTAAAGACTACGTCAACTGCAGACCTGTATACAGCGTTGATGGGCAGGCTTCCACTCGCGTTGAAACAGCTGGAAGCTCTTGCCGGAAAGACCACCTTTCTGCTTAACACTGATAGCTTCAGCAGCTGCATGCGTCTGCGCAAGCTGCTGTCCACGCAGGTCCGCTGCCTTTCATGCCCCTGCAGAATGCATCAGCTTTGTTTGTCGTTGACTTCAGGATTGATGTATTCTGGACTGATGTCGGCTTTGTTTTGCGGCTCTTTGACACTCCGCCAGTCTCGTTTCCAGCGCCTCTTGCGAGCAAGGCTACGTGCAATCCTGGAGGAGCAGCTCGTCGTTTGCTATGACAAGCCAGACCCTTCGGCTGTCAGCCACGCGCAAGCTGTTTGGGATTTGTTTTGGCCCCTTGTCACTAGCAATGATAAAGAGCAAGCAGGGGAGCGCCGTGTGACCGGAAAGAAAGCCAAGGCTTGGCGCCGCTTGCGGCGAAACTTGAAAGGCCCGTTGGGCAGCAATGCTGTGATTCACTTTTGTCCCTTGGGCTGCCACAGTGGCCGGAAGGCCATTGTGGAAGAACTCCATGATGACCTGTGCACGCTCTTCCTGGACTCGCCGCCGCCCACGCCCGCTTTCAACAAGTGGACGAAAGTCAGTCCAGTTCTCGAGTGGTTCTGCCCACTGTTCCGTGTTCACAATCTGCTGCCACAGATGTTGCAGCCTGTCCTTTCTTCGCTTCAAGCAGCTGCAGGTTCCAAGCTGACTCAAAGCTTTCTTCCAGAGGCGGATGATGACATCACTTTGGGACTAGGGCAGTCAGAGGAATTCGCGCAGCAAGAGTATCTCCGCATTCGCCGATTCCACGCTTTCGTCACAACGCCACATGTTGGAGACAAGCTGATGGCTGTTCTACTGGCCATGAAGCCATCTTTGCGAATTCTTGGAGCTTTCTTCAAATCTGCGACAGAAACAGGGCATATGTTGCAAGACGCAGAACCAACCTGCACAGCTCTGGAACTGGGGCGGCCTTCGAAGTCACCAGCAGTCAAGGCAGTGGTGCTGTTGCTGGATGCGTTGGCAGATGAGAGACACGAGCTTTGGCAGGCTCTTTTGCCATCCACGGAAGAGTGGAACGAGCGGCTTTACTGCTTGGCTGCCACTGCTGTTTGTTTGCAAGTAGGTCAACTGCAGTCCCGGCTTGTCCTGCCTTTCGGCGCGTGGCCGTGGAAAGCCGCTCTTTTCTTCGAGGACGATTCGGCTGTCAGCCAGGAAAAAAAGAATGCCCTGGCTCAGGAGCTTCTCGATCTTTGTGTCCACCAAGAAGATTTCGTGCTCCAGTACAAGCAAGGCCTCAACTGCGTTGCTGACGTGCTGGGTGAACTGAATCTAGAGCGAACACACCACTTGCTCCAGACAGCTCCCATCACCAATTTCATCAGTGAGAAGTCTTTCGCTGGATCGCACACACGCAGGGCCACGAATCACGGCATGCAGCCAAAGCACTCGACTTTGGCGGCACAGCATGTTTTGGCTGAAAGCAAGACAATTCTGGACACCAGCCAATTCGGAAAAGCAGCGGACCACTCAGTGCAAGCACCGAGCCGGGCCTCGCAGGATGCGAAGGGCAAGTCGGCTTGGCACGATTTCGTCCGGCAGCACAACTGCTCCAACAAGACATTGGCTGATGTTGCTCAGCTGTGGCGCGCCCGTGATCAGGACGCAACAAGGGCAGCAGACGTACGGCTGCCAGCCAGAACAGCCGCACATGTTCGGCTGCCCGCCAGCAGAGGCACAAGGGCCCCCGCAGATGCGGACACTGCAGAAGTGCCACAAACTGCTGGCCCCTGGCCTTTTGCTGGGGACGGGTTCTACCCCATCCGGGCAGAGCACTTGGAAGCCCTCCGCCCGGCAGTGGCACGCCTGGCGCAGGATTGGAACGAGCGAGTTGGACAGAAGCCATGCGATCCAAAGCCGACCCCAAACGTTACCGAGGGTCCTGCTTGCGGTGCAACATGTGTGCATGCTTTGCCAGAAAGCCAGCGCGCCTGGCGAGACGACCTTCGCAAACGGTTGAACCGCTGGGCATCCATGTGCAAAACGCGAGCGCAACCAACGGAGCCAACGTGGCAGCCGTTGCCTCTGTACTACATCGCAGTTGCAGATGCAAGCTTGAGGTGTGGGCCGGAGGTACGTGGTTTTCTACTTCTCCAGCTTTGCCCTGTTCAAGATCAGCAAGTTTACAGCCGATGCGCTGTGGCTGCTGAGCCAGAGCAGGGGACCCGCTTGCCGTTACCAGTCACTGCTGGCAGTTTGATTTCAGCTGCAGAGGTCTTGGACGAATGCCGGAAGATGCGTGGACTGTATGGTGACTTGCAGTGTTGGCACATCAACTACAAGCATGTGTCCTTGACTCTTCTGGAGGTCTTGGAAGTCCAAGATGCGGCAGCCAGGGAGAAAGAGCATGCTGCAAAGCGTCAAGCGGACAAGCGTGCTTCCACCATCAAGACTGCGGTGCGGTCTTTGGACGATCAGTCTCTAAGCCGACCGACAAAGAGGGTGCGCAGGAAGACGGCGCTGAACGAGCCAGGATGCGATGCCGTTGCTCATGTTGGAGACAATGAAGGCGAAGCTCTGAGATCATGGGATGCTGAAATCGAGGCCGAGGCACTTGTTCCTGATGCGAGTTCAAAAGAAGAAGCGCTAGCTCATGAGCTGCTGGATGAGTTTGATGCAGAGGCTTCGGATGTAGAGGATGTGTTGGACTTGGCTGCGGCTGTTGCTGTGGACGAAGCAGAGTCCATTGCCTCGCCTGCAGGAGCAGCTGCAAGCAGCTCCAGTGCAGGCTGCGACTCTCGCCAGCCTGGGCCAGCAGCACCATCGCAATCCGACGCATGTGATTTAAGGATGGATGAGGATGGGAAAGTGTTCAATCGCGCTGGCGGGTACCTGGGTCGACTTACCAGCTTGAAAGTCGGCACGCCGCAAGAGGCCTTTTCTGTTTACTGCGCCCGGCACGGCTGCCAGTTCATCCGCAAGGTCGACAAGGCTCCTAGCAAAATGGCGCTGCTTTCTTGGTTTCAAAGGGGGCTGGAAATACCAGTAGGAACGCACCTTTCGTTTCAGACGGCACACAAAAAAACTTTTCCAGGTCCTGGTGCCTGAAACGTGCGTGTGCGTGACACGGCAACTTCGGCTGTCAGCCAAGGGCCACAGCCAAAGACTTGTGACTAGGTGACTAGGTCTAGGTCCCTATAGGTGACTAGGTCCATAAGTCGAGTAGGTTCACATCCGGCTGCCAGCCAGTTGAGATTGGGACCCTGCTGCAGTGCCGCAAAACGAAGGAAGGGTGCGCAGTTCAACTGTCCAGTCAGAACCAATGCCCATCTGCAGGGTTGCATGTGCTTCCTGAGTTTAGCAAAGCTGGAGAGCGAGGGGGGGGGGCGGGGCATGCCAAAAACTTGGGCGGTCGACCGTGTGGTCTTTGGCTCAAGATGCTCAGTGTGCAGGTTGGCCGGTTAGCGCTAGGCCCTAGGCCCATGTCCGGTCACAGGTCCCAGGTATACTGAGTTGAGTCTAAGTCGTCTAAGTCTGAGTCTGAGTCTAAGACGAAGAGTCTGAGTCTTAGAGTCTAAGTCTAAGAGTTTAAGTCTGAGTCTGAGTCTAAGTCTAAGTCTAAGTCTAAGTCTAAGTCTAAGTCTAAGTCTAAGTCTAAGTCTAAGTCTAACTAACTCTAAGACTCTAAGACACTCTAAGACTCAAGACTAAGACTAAGACAAGTCTGAGTGTAAGTCCTAAGTCGAGTCTAAGTCTAAGTCTAAGCATAGGTTAGTATAGGTCTAAGCCTTAGGTCCTGCTAAGTCTTCAGCCTTGAAGCCTTTAAACTCTTTAAACATTAAGCCCCTCAAGCCCCTTAAGCATTACAGCCTTAAGCCTTAAGCCTTAGTCCTTAAGCCTTAAGCCTTAAGCTTGAGCCTTAAGCCTTAAGCTACCTTTAAGCCTTTAAGCAAACTTTTAACTTTACCCCCTTAGCTTGAGCCTGAGCCTTAGGTCCTTAGCCTTAGCCGCCTTAGCCTTAGCCTTAGCCTTAGCCGCTTAGGCTTAGCCCTGTAGCGTTAGCCGCCTTAGCCTAAAGCCTAGTAAAGCCTTTAGCTTTAGCCGCAGCCTTAGGCCTTAGGCCTTAGGCCGCAGGTCTCTAGGTCTTAGGTCTTAGACTTGACTAGAGTCTAGAGTCTAGAGACTACTTACTTACTGAGTGACTAAGTGTTACTAGCTACTGTAGCCTTGGTTCGTCGCCATAGCCAGCAGCCGGCTGCCCTTGCGACTTCCGCAGCTTCGCGGCTGGGCGTGCGCTCGCGGCTTCGGCTGTCAGCCAGTCAGCCCACGTTTCGGCTGTCAGCCAGTTTCCACCTTTTTTCGGCTGTCAGCCAGGCGTGAGAATGCCAAAGCACCCAACACAAGCAGGGACGTGGCTCAAGCTTGACAGCGGCGTCTTGATACTGACAGGAAGAGAGGACGTGGAGAACGAGAGGTGGAAGGGCTATGCCAAAGGCATCGGCCTGGTGGTATCTGCTGCTGGAGAACGTACTGATGCGTACGTGTACCCCGAGAAGATCAAAAGCAGCGACCGGTGGCGCTTTTTGGTCGTGCCGGTCTCTTTCGAGAGCCGCGAGAGGACCGTGTCCTGGGGCACATGCGTCACGGTGCTCCGTTCAGTGGCAGAGCAAGGTGGACACATCGCCGCGGACTGAGTTTTCAACAGTGGTTTCGGGGTTGCAGTTTGGGCTTCGGGGTTGTTGCAGCTAGCCAGGTTTCAGCGAAGATCCGGCTGCCAGCCAGTGTGAGTCTCTCGAAGCCTAAAGCCTCAAGTCCTAAAGCATAAAAGGCCCAAATCCCTATAACTATAAGATATAAGCCTTAAGCCTTAAGCCTTAAGGCCTTAAGCCTATAAGTCACAAAGCCTTGCCGCATTACCGTCAGGCCCTAGGCCCTAGGCCTTTAGGTCTAGGCCCTTGTAAGACTTATCTTATATCTTATATATTATAATATGTCATATGAGTCTTATCTCTTTATGTCTTGTTACTTAGTTACTTCAGACTTTAAGACTTTAAGACTTAAGACTTAGGACCTTAGGACTTAGGAGTATGACTATGAGACTATGATTATGATTCGATTATGACTCATGACATTATGATGATTATGACTATGACTACGATTATGTGATTATGGTTTATGATTACTATGATTATGACTATGACTATGACTATGACTATACTGAGATTATGATTACCTGAACGCCTTAAAGGGTTTGAAGTTTTCAGATCTTAAAACTAAAACTAAAACCTTAAGGACCTTAAGCCTTATAAGCCTTAAAACACGAAAACCTTGCCCAGGTCGTGCACTGCAACAAAGGGTTTCACCGATCCCCTTTGCTTGGAGCGATGATACTGGTCTACCTGGGCGCTTTTGACACTGTGCAGCAGGCCCTCAGCCACCTCGCGTCCATCCGAGATATATGGCCTGGATGGCACCACAACCCCGGCTGGCGGGAAAATGGCCGCTCTTTGTCCAATGCCTATACATGGGCATGCAGGATGGTCGAGCCGTCTGCCGAGGGGAGGGCGAAGGCGAAGGCGAAGGCGAAGGCGAAGGCTTCGGCTGCCAGCCAGGAAAGCCCAGCAGATGCTGCTGCTGGTGCGGCAGCTGCAAGCAGCAGCACTGGTGCTGGTGAGCCAGCTTCAGGCAGCGGCCAGGCTCCAGCAGAGCCAGCTTCGGCTGCCGCAGCAGAGGCAGAGGTGCCGGGAGCCGTTGCCAAGTCAGAGGCAAAGGCAGCGGCAAAGGCTTCGTCTTCGGCTGTCAGCCAGGGTAGCTCCGGTACTGCGGCTGCCAGCCAGGAGTATGTTGGTCCTGCGATTTATTCGGAGGACATGCTCACATGCCTGGCGTGCTCAGTTACAGTGCACTATGCGGAGCAGATGCAACAACACAGCATGAGCTCCAGACACGCCCGCAACGCCAAGTGGTTGGTGGATGAGTACAACAAGGGTCTCAAGGGTAAGAAAGTTCCCCCAGCACCACCGCCGCCACCACGAGCAGCGAAGACGGCATCTGTGCCTGCTGTGCCTGCGTCTACGAAAGCGCCGCCGGCAAATGTGACTGCGGACATACAGACGAAGGCCATGCCGAAAATGGCAGAGCCTGTGCTGCCCCCTTCGGCTGCCAGCCAGGACCCTGTGGAGGCCCCTTCGGCTGCAGCAGCCCCGTCAACGGTCAGCCAGACCTCAGTGCCAGCAGCTCCTTCTGCTCCCAGCCAGGGCTCAGTGCCAGAAGCTCCTTCGGCTGTCAGCCAGAGCTCAGCGCCAGAAGCTTCTTCCGAGCCAACAGCGGCGCCCCGCGCTGCAGGCCCCCCGCCACCCGAACCCAAGGAGCCGGCGCCACCGCCCAAGCAGCAGCCTGTGAAGAAGGAAGAGCCTCAGCAAGCGCCGGCACCTGCCACTTCGGCTGCCAGCCAGAGCCAGAGCCTTAAGCGTGAGGCGCCTGCGGAGCCTGCCGCTTCGGCTGACAGCCAGGGTGTGCGCCGAACGTCGCCTCGGACGCCGCAGGCCAAAGAGCAGCTCCGGGCGCGCAGGCAGGCCTTGCTGGAGGAGCTGAGTGCTGTGGACTCTGAGCTGGGCGTCGAAGACTACGCTGCAGCGCACGGAGTCTCGTTGACCAGCGTCAACAGCGAAGGCCACACCGTGCTGCACCTGGCAGCTGAAGAGCTGCGGCTGGGACAGATCACCGCAAGCTTCTTCGGCGTTGTGACGCGAGCTGTGCCGCGCGACATGCTCAACGTCGTCACGCGCGGTGGTCGGCCGACGGGCTCCAATGCTCTCCACATGGTGGCGGGCTCTGGCAGGGATCGCGAAGCTGACAAAGCTGAAGCGATCCAGCACCTGGTGGCGGCGAGGGCAAACCTGGAGCAGCGCGACTCGAGAGGTGCCACTGCTTTTTTGCGCGCCGCGGGGGTGCAGTCCGTGCAGATGCTGCAAACACTTGCGGCCGCTCGCGCAGACGTCCATGCACGGCACGCCGGGACGCAGCGGACTGCCATGGACATGGCAAACGGCGAGGCAGGAGTTTGGAAAAAACCCTAGGCCCTAGGCCCTAAGACCCAGGACGTAGGACGTAAGACTTAAGACTTAAGACTTAAGACGTAAGACTTAAGACTTAAGACTTAAGACTCAAGACTTAAGACAGAGAAGCGAGTAGAGTCTAGGGCCTTCGGCTGTCAGCCAGTTTTTGCACTCTAAAATTAAAGTTAAAGCCAAAGCCAGCAACCCCGAATTTCCCAAATACCTCCCAAAAAACGCTTGGCACAGGTTCAGCGCTACTTGGCGACGCTTGGTGTGCAGAGGTCCAGTCAGCGGGGTCAGTCGTCGCGCGAGCTTTTCCCAGAGAGAAGCCGGCAGAATCGGGACGAGCGCGCAGCAAAGCCCACGCAGTCCAGGCTGGATCGTGCACGGGCTTGGCGCGACGAGGAGCCAAGGGACAGGCGGCACTGGCGCTGAATTTCGGCTGTCAGCCAGAGCTGCCTTGGACCGCTGCTGCGCTTTCGGCTGTCAGCCAGTCCGCCACACCTGGTTTTTCGGCTGTCAGCCAGTCCACGCCACCTGGAACTTCGGCTGTCAGCCAGTCTCGTGAGCCCAGCACGCCTTCGGCTGTCAGCCAGGCAAAGTCGTAGTCGTAGTCGTAGGCGGCCGTAGTAAAAGACTTAGGCGGCGTAGGTTGTGTACTGTACTGTACCCCTGCCCTAAGCCCTAAACTCCCGGCCCTCAACCCCCATAAAACCCCGAAAGCCTTAAGCCTTAAGCCTTCAGCCTTAAGCCCTAAGCCCTAAGGCCCTAAGCCTTAGCCTTAGGCCTTAGGCCTTAGGCCCTAGGCTTATCCCGAAAACCTTCAGTTGTAAGCCTTAAGCCTTAAGCCTTAAGGCCTAGGCCTAAGCCTAAGCCTAAGCCCTAAGCCTAAGCCTAAGCTTTAAGCCTTTAAGCCTTTAAGCCTTTAAGCTTAAGCCTTAAGCCTTAAGCGCCTTAGGGCCTTAAGCCTTAATCCTTAAGCCTTATTTAAACCTTAAACTAAACCCTAAGCCTTAAGCCCTCTGCCCTAAGCCTTAAGCCTTGCCTTAAGCCTTAAGCCTGAAACCTCAGCTTATAGGGTTTAGGCCTAGGGCCTAAGCTGCCGCCTAAGTCCGAGTGTGTGTCACTGGTGCCGACCTCGAGCTGTGCCTGCGTGGCTGCCAAAACAAGTGGCATCGTGCCAGGGTTCACTGAAGGCTTCAGGGAGGTTTAAGGCTTGGCTTAAGGCTTAAGGTTTGGGCCCGGGGGCTTAGGGGCTTGGGTTGAGGGCGGCTAGTGTTTAGGCTCAGGGTTTAGGGTGAGGTTCAAGGCTTCAACGTTTGAGGTTGAAGGCTTCAGGGTTTGAGGCTTAAAGCTTAGGCTTAAGGCTAAGGCTTAAGGCTTAAGGCCTAAGGGGCTTCAGCTTAAGCCTTATAAGCCTTAAAGCCTTACA
This sequence comes from Symbiodinium sp. CCMP2592, assembly GCA_905221615.1. NCBI lineage: Eukaryota > Dinophyceae > Suessiales > Symbiodiniaceae > Symbiodinium > Symbiodinium sp. CCMP2592. The sequence continues at coordinate 641,532 of CAJNDT010003201.1, forward strand.
TAAGCCTTAGCCTTAGCCTTAAGCCTTAAGCTTTAAGCCTTAAGGCTTTAAAGCCTAAGACTTTGCAGTTCCCAGGGCTGGGGTTGGGGTTAAGGCGGTTAAGCCAGGTGTAAGGTGTGCTTCAGTCTAAGGTCTAAGTCTAAGTCTAAGGCCTGAGGCCTGGGGCCTAGGCTTCAAGGCTTGCAGCTTAGGGCACTTCGGCCTTCGGCTGTCAGCCAGTGTCGTGGAAGGACAGTTTAGGGCCTTAGGGCACTTGGGTTTTCGGCTGTCAGCCAGTATCGTGGAAGGGCGGCTTATAAGAGCCGAAATCGAGATCATAAAACGGCGGGTGCAGCCTGAGCCTTTGCATTTTTATTGGAATAGGGTCATAAAAATTTGGGACAGTTTAGGCTTAAGGTTTTAGGCCACTTTAGGCTTTGGGTTGGGTTTAGGGCATCGGTTTAGGGCCTTCGGGCATTTTTTTGTTTTTCCTTTTGAATTATTTCATATTTTAGATTTTAGATTTTAACTTTAACTAAACTAAACTACACTTTGACTCTGACTTTGACTTTAATGACTTTAATTATAGTTATAGCAGTTAGAGTTATAATGAAATTCAATGAATTTTAAACAAATTTCAACCCTCTTAGCTCAAGTTTAGTAAGGCGCTCAGGCACTGATGATTAGGTCGGTTAGGTCCTAAGGCGTAAGGCCCAAGGCTAACAGGCCAAGGCTAAGGACCAAGGCCTAAAACAAGGCAAAGGCTTAAAAGTTTTAAAAGGTTTAAGGTTAAAGTTTGACGTACTTAACGCGGCTTATTTTTTTTAACAAAGTTAGACTTTGACTTTAATTGACTTTAATTGTTTGTTAAGCGTTAAGCATTTCAAACTCTAACTTAGTTTAAACGTTTTAAATTTAAACTTTAATAATTTAGACAATTTAAGCTTTTAGAATGTTAGTCTTTGACACAATCTCAAAGTGAAAAGCTTTAGGGACTTTAGGGTCTTGGGGCCTCCCGGTTTACTTCATGTTTATTATCACTATGACACTATGACTCATTACGCTTCTTTAAGGCATTAAGTAACTTAATTTAAGTTGTCATTTAACTAAGCCAAGCCAAACCAAACTGCAGGCCCCAGAGACTTAAGGCGTAAGGCTCCTTAAGGTTGGAAACCTTGAGGGGTGTACGTGAGTTGGATGTGTTTTTAAATTACTGTTTTGAAACTGTATATTTTAAATTTTTAGATTCTAGATTCTAGATTCTAGATGTACAGTTAAAGAGCAATTGAGAATACAGCTTGATAGTGAAAGCTTGGCAATTTTACTTTTGAAATTTGGGTTTTGATTGGAACATCGTATGAAGAATCAAGGGGCCTTAAGGTCTTAAGGCTTAAGGAATCAAACACATTTTAAGGCTTTAAGCTTTAAGAGCAGGGCTTTAAGGTTCTAAGGCTTAAGGCAGGTTTAAGTTTAAGCCTGCCTTAAGCCTTAAGCCTTAAAGGTTTAAAAGCGTAAGGCGGCTTAAGGCTTGGCTTGGTTTCAGTCTATAACTTAACAGACTTAACAGTACCATTCTCATCAAACATGTAAAGAGTGCTTACGTTTACGACAAGGCTCCAACCTATGCTCTGTTTTCCAAGGCGATAGTAGTTTTTCTTTTAATCTTAATTTTGTTTAGATTGTGAGTGTTTAAAATTTTAAAACAAACTGTGTATATTTTTAAATTTGAATTTCGATATCTTTCTGAATTTTGGATTTTCAATTTTAGTATTGTAGTCCTGTTAATTTGAATAGCAATTTTCATGTCCTGAATTTCGGGATCCAACCGCTTCGCTCTTCCAAGATATAGAGCGACAGCCACGCCGGCAGCGTTGGTTCGCCCACGCCGCGGCAGGCGCGTCCTGCAGGAGCAGCTGGCCCTGCAGACGCGCCGCGGCCGTGCCAGGCCGGCACGGCTCGCGTCACAACGCCGAAGAAGCTTGCGGCGATCTGTCCCAGCCGCAGCTCTTCAGCTGAAATGTGAAGCACGGAGTGGCCGTCGTGGTTGACGCCCGTCAAGGAGACTCCGTGCACTGCAGCGTACTCTTCGACACCCAACTCTTTGTCCAAAGTGCTGGCCTCGTCCAGCAAGACGCGCCGCGGCCGTGCCGGGCCGGCACGGCTCGCGTCACAACGCCGAAGAAGCTTGCGGTGATCTGTCCCACCCGCAGCTCTTCAGCTGCAAGGTGCAGCACGGAGTGGCATTCGCTGTTGACGCCGGTCAACGAGACTCTGTGCGCTGTAGCGTACTCTTCGACGCCCAACTCTGTGTCCACACATGAAAGAAGCAAGCATCGGCGTCGAGAGAGTCCCCGAAGCAGTCCAGATTGTACGGCAAGGTAAGTCTCAGAACTGGACGAAGCGGAGTGCGTTTTCTGCCCCAAGGAGACGACAAAGGCCGAGCTTTGGTCAATCATGGATATTGCAGGACACTGGGAGCAGCGGAGCTGGCTGTTGCCGCCATGAACGCAAGCGTGCATCGCACAGTGTCGAATCGTCAGTCACAGAGCGCAGCTGAGCAGTTGCTGCTCGCGTTGGCCAGTATCATTTTGTTGATCAGAACCGTTTTCACAAATATATTTTTAAATTTTAATTTTAATTATTTAATTATTTAATTTAATTTAATTTAATTAAATAATTTTCGATTATTAGAATAAATGAATTTCAGGAATTTCAGGAATTGTATTGATAAATAATAATTGAATTTCAGGAATTTCAGCCATAAAGTAGTTAACAAGCAAAATTTGTTAGTTACAGGCCTGTAAGGAGCATATTTCTGCGTTAACAAGCAAATCGGCAGAAATTCCAGAAATTCATTTCGGCGGAAATTCAGAATTTCAGAAATTCAGAAATTCAGAAATTCAATAAATAAATAATGTCAGAAATTCAGATATTCCAAAAATACACTGGCAAAAAAAAATCAAAAAAACGCAATCTACAAAAAATGCAAAGGCTCAGGCGCGCCCGCTCGAATCACTAGGTACGGTTTGTCGAAGGCGATTGCTTATCCCGCCGCCGCCTCTGCCGCTCAAGGGCATTAGGCCCTCTGGAGAGGCTTAGGACCTAGGACTTCGGACTTATGACACTTCAGGACGTCAGGCTCAAGGCTCTTAAGACTCAGACAGACAGTGGGTAGTAGACCATGTAGACACTCTGCGACGGTGTGCTAGAACCTGTAGACTGTAGCCTCAGTAAGAACAAGAGTGGGGTAGTCTCGCCTTTGCGTGCCCGGCCATGGGTGGCAAGCGCAAGCCTGCCGACGCAGACCCAGCTCAGCAGCCCCTGCGCTTTGCAGCTCCGGCTGCCAGCCAGTCCGGCGAAGCCCCAGCAACAGAGAAGGCGGCTAAGGCTAAGGCGGCGAAGACTTCGGCTGACAGCCAGGCACGCGCAAAGCCTTCAGAACCTGCGCCAAAGAAGGCCAAGGCCCAGGCTAAAGCCGCTAAAGCTGAGGCCAAAGGAAAGGCGGCCAAGGCTGCGGCGAAAGCGACTCCGGCCAAGGCTGCGGCGACAACTAAGGCAGCGAAGGCAACAGCAAAGGCTGCGGCTACGACTGAGGCAGCTGCGAGCAAAACGCAGCCCCCAGCTGCAACGGAGCAGACTCTCAGTGACAGTGACACGAAGGAGGCTACGGCAGCTAAGGCTCCGCAGCCCAAAGGGAGTGCTCCGGCTGACAGCCAGGCTGCGGAAGCGTCAGAGGTAACTGAGAAGGCGAAGCAAGAAGTGCTCGGCGAGAGCTCGGTGCCAGGTCTGGCCTTGCCCAAGGCAAGCCAGTCTCAGGCACTGCAGGCTGACTTTGTGGGCAGGGACGCCCTTGAAGAAGCAGCTGAAGACAGCGACAGTGAGGCGACGCTCGAGTTGCCTGGTGCGGCTCTGCAGCGGGCGGCAGACGACTTCTGCAAAGCAGAAAAAGAGGTCAAGCCAGCGAACACTGCCGAGGTTTCCTCCCCTGCAAAGGGTTTTGAAGCACAGCCAAAGCGAACGCTGCCGTCCCCTGCAGATCCGGCTGTCAGCCAGGCAAGCGCGAAAGCAGACTCGGCTGACAGCCCGTTAGAGTTCGAGAAAGCTGGAAGCCAGAGTCTGGTGGACGACGGGCACGGACAAGCACTCCTTCAGGTTACGGCTACGGCGGCCACGGCGACGGCGGCTAAGGCAGCAAAGCTGCAAACAGAGCCAGAGGAGCCGCGAAGCAAAGAAGAGGTTCAGAGTGAAGACAACTTCGGTTGCTCCTCGCAGCGGCCACAGGCAAACCAAGCAAACTCAGAAACTGCTGAGCAAGATTCGGCTGCCAGCCAGGGCGGGCCGCTGCAGGAGCACGAAGAGCTGCCGCCACAGAAGTCAGTGCGAGAAGAGCCCTTGTCCACAGAGCTGCCGGCAGACAACACCGCCGTTGGCGCCAGCGCCAAAGTGGATCCGGCTGCCAGCCAGGAGCCTGCAACAGAACCTTCGGCACCGGCTGCCAGCCTGACGGAAAAAGAGGAGAAACAGAAGTTCTATGACGACCCTGCCACAGAACTTGTTTTTCGCCTTTCAAAGCAGTTAAAGGCAGTTGAGAGCGGTGTTGAGACGGACCGAGTCTTCCAGCAGGCGAAGGCGGCTTGTGAACAGCATCCGTTGTTCGGGCAATGGGTCAGGGAGACGCACCAGGAAATCAACTGCGAGGACGGACTTGAGGAAGCGGAGCGTTGGGTCGTTTGGGAGCAGGAGCCTGACGAAGACTTGCGGTGTTTCCGTTGCTTTCTGAAAAAACAGGCTGGGCTCCCGGAGTGCTCGTCAGACGGCGAGGTGAGCGTGACAAGTGAGGAGCAAGCTTCACAGGAGCTACTGGGCACGGTTCGCAAGCAAGCGGCAGACGACGTCGGCAAAACAGAACAAGAGGCAAAGCAAGCGAACACTGCCGAGGCTTCCCCTGCACTCCCAGCAGATCCGGCTGTCAGCCAGGCAAGCGAAAAAGCAGAGTCGGCTGACAGCCCGTTAGGGCCGTTAGGGGTTTTAGAGAAATCTGAGACTGAGACTCAGACGCAGAGTCAGAGTTTGGTGAAGGACCTGCGTGTGCATGGAGAAACACTTGATGAGGTGGCCAGGACGGAGCCACAAAGCGAAGAGAAGGTTCCGAGTGAAGACAACGAGCAAAATTCGGCTGTCAGCCAGGGCGGCCCGCTGCAGGAAGACAAAGAGCTGCAGCCACAGCACACAGCAGGTGAGAACCCAAGCCACCCAAGCACAGGTGCTGTCAACGTGCAGAGCAGCAAGACTTTCGTGGGTCTCCTTACGCACCCGGGGCCAGAAGAGCCCCTGTCGACAGATCTGCCGGCCGACAACACCGCCCTTGGCGCCAGCGCCAAAGTGGATCCGGCTGCCAGCCAGGAGCCTGCAACAGAACCTCCGGCACCGGCTGCCAGCCTGACAGAACAAGAGAAGAAAAAGGAGTTCTACGACAACCCTGCCACAGAACTGGTCTTTCGCCTTTCGAAACAGTTAAAGACAGTTGAGAGCGATGTTGAGGCGGACCGTGTCTTCCAGCAGGCGAAGGCGGCTTGTGAACAGCATCCGCTGTTCGGGCAGTGGGTCAGGGAGGTGCAGGAGGAAGTCAACTGCGACGGGCTTGAGGAAGACGAGCGTTGGGTCGTTTGGGAGCAGGAGCCTGACGAAGACTTGCTGTGTTTCCGTTGTTTTTTGAAAAGACAGGCTGGGCTCCCGGAAGGCTCGTCAGACGGCGAGGTGAGCGTGACAAGTGAGCAGGAAGCTTCCGTTGACAAACTTTTGCGGGCCATGGACGTTCTCGACAGCAGTAGCGATGAGGCTGAGGATTCCCAGTTGAGGGAAAACAAGAAGAGACGCATGCCCCCAAAGGAAGCCGCTCCACCTTCCCCTGCTGACAGCTGGGAGCAAAGCGACAAAGAAGTGCTCAGCCCTTGCCTGGAGAAGTTGCACGAGCCAGAAGCTTTCAAGAGGTCTTTCATGTGGCAGTACCTGCAGCAGGCGTGGTCGAAGCTCACCGTCGGGCAGAAACGCAGGGTTGAGCACAACGTGAGAAAACTCACCCACGATGGTTTTGGCGGCAGACTGTCGGTTGGTACTTTCTGTTCCGGAACTGGCATGGCTGAGCTCGCGCACCGGTGTCTGACTGCCAGCTTGAAGTCTTCCGAAGACTTTTTGTTTTCCTGCGAGAAAGAACCGTTCAAAGCAAAGCACCTGCAGCAAACAGTTCACCCACAGCTGTCAGCCGGTGGGAGCACAAGCAGCAGCAGTCGGCTGTCAGCCCGGGAAGAGCGTCGGCTGCCAGCCAGTGAGAGGGTTCGGCTGACAGCCAGTGACAGAGATCCGGTACCAGCCACTGCGGCAGACGATGTTTGCATTTTCAAGGACATGGCCGAGGCGTGCGAAGGCAAGGGCCTGTGCTGGGTGCACGACAAGACTTGCGACATGAAGCGCGATCCGTTCATTGTGATGTGCGGATACTCTTGCAAAACCTTGTCCAAGCTCAACCCCTGCAGCAAGGAGTCTGTTCTGAGGTCAGGCACTGGCTCCTCAGGGGAAACGGCCAATGCCCTGTTGGCCTTCCTGAAGAACTGTCGCCCGCCCGTCGCGCTCTTGGAGAATGTGGAAGAAATGGGAAGGGAGGCGGACGAGTCGGACAACGTGTCCTTCTTCTTCAGCGAGCTTGACAAGCTGGGTTATGCCATGGCAACGAAAGTCATGGACAGCATCCAGTATGGTGTCCCGCAGGTTCGGAAGCGCGCTTGGCAGGTGCTCTTCAACCGCTCCAGCTTTGCAGCCGGCAAGGAGGAGCTGGACAAGGTCGCGCAGGAAGTCATGCGTGTTGCCAGCAGCCTGAGTGTCGGCTGCTCGCACATCGAGAGCTTTTTGCTTGATGCAGATGATGAGTACTTGCAAGCGGAACTTGAGCGAAGAAAGAAAGCGAGCGGGAAGTCCCCTGGAACGCAGGACCAGTGGAAGGTGAAGCACCGGGAGTTCTTCCAGAGCAAAGGTGTTCCTTGGACAGCTTTGCAGGTGCCAGCTGCAGTGAAAGCCAGCCCTTGGTGCTCCGTGCTGACAGAGCGCGAACGTGAGATCTTGGCTTGGGCGCTGATGTATGCGGACCAGAAGGAGGAGGAGAAGCCGGCTTCGGCTTCGGCTGCCAGCCAGGCCACCGCTTCGGCTGCCAGCCAGGCTTCCGCTTCGGCTGCCAGCCAGGTTTCCGCTTCGGCTGCCAGCCAGGAGTACGTTGCTGTGGATGTCTCCCAGCGACTGGACCGGTGCCGAATCGTTGTTGGGAGCAAGCTGCTCACTATTCTGCCAGGGCAGAAGGTGTATCTTGTTTGCAAGGGCAAAGCGGACACCAAGGTGGGCAATGGAAGGCTACTGTCTGGAAAGGAAGCCTTGTCTCTGCAGGCCTACCCTGGCTCAGCCAAGTGCACAGACCCTCAACAGCAGGACTTGGCAGGAAACGCTTTCACAGGCACCGTGGTCCTTGCGCTGTTGTTGGGCATTTACAGCTGCCTGCCGGAGTACGCATGGACTGACGAAGACTTGTCAGACGCACCGATGGCAGGCAGTAGGAAGCGGAAGGGCGTGGAAGGCCCTCCTGAGCCCGAAGCATTGCTTCGAGTCTGCCGGCGGCTGTCTTGCAGTGACTCAGACTCCTGAGCTCCGGCTGCCAGCCAGTGTGCCTGCCAGGAGCCGCAGAGACGCAGCGGTTTGCAGTCCGGCTGACAGCCAGAGACAAGACAGTGGGGCTGGCAGCTAGAGACACTGGCAGCGCTTTGCAGTCCGGCTGACAGCCAGAGACACTGGAACCCTGACAGCCAGCGCCGGTGCAGCAGCGGAGGTTCAGGCCAGCAGCCCTGTGAGTGTGGCAGTTTTTGACTGAGTTGAAGCAAGCCTAGGCCCTTAGGCCCTGAGCCCTGGGCCCAAAAGGCCCCAGCCTTAGCCGCTTAGCCTGGGCCTTAGCTTAGCGGCTTAGGCTAGCCGTAGCCGTAGCCGCAGCCTTAACCTTAGGCCTCAGCCTTAGCCCTTAGCCTTAGCCGCCTTAGCCGTAGCCCTTAGCATCGCCTTAGCCGCCCATGGAGGCCCTAGCTGCCCTAGCCCTTGGCCCTTAGCCTTAGCCAGCTTGGCCTTAGCCGCTGTAGCCTTAGCCGCCGCAGCCTTAAAGCCTTAAAGCCTCAAAGCTTAAAGACTTAAAGGCTTAAAGTGCTTAAAGCCTTAAGCGCCTTAAGCCTTAAGCCTTACCTTAAGCCCTTAAGCCTTAAGCCTTAAGCCTAGGCCTAAGCCTTAAGCCTTAAGTTAAGCAGTTAAGCCTTAAGCCTTAAGCCTTAAGCCTTAAGCCTTAAAGCCTTAAAGCCTTAAAGCCTTTAAAGCCTTTAAAGCCTTAAAAGCCTTAAAAGCCTTAAAAGCCTTAAAGCCTTAGCCGAGCCTTAGCAGCCTTAGCCGTAGCCGTAGCCTTAGCCGTAGCCTTAGCCGCAGCCTTAGGCCTTGGCCTTAGCTTAGCCGGCTTAGCCGTAGCCTTTAAACTTTAAGCCTTGGCCTTAGCCTTAGACTCTTAGACCTTAGACTTAGACTTTGACTTAGGTAGGGCTTTTACGACCAGCCGTGTGCTTGAAGTGTCTCTGAGCGGCAGAGAGGAAAAGGAACACCAACGTTGCCGCGCCTTGTTCAGAATCTTGTTTTCAGTCTGTCGAGCCTGCACCTGGTTGCGAATTGAAGCCTTTGCCGCGTCGATGTTCCTAGCTTCTCGTAGGCCAAGCACTTGAGCCGAGAAAGCTGTTCACTGGCCCAAGCTTTCTGCAAATCATTCATGAAAATCATGGACAGGTCAACGCTCAGGGCTCAAGACTCCGAGTTAGTTAGTTCAAAGCCAGATAGCAGATAGTGTAGGTCGTGTAGGTGTAGGAGTTTAGGACTTAGGATGTGTCTCAGAAGCGTCACAAGAGTCACAGTTGCAGTATGTTACTGATACTGTTACTGTTACAGTTGTAGAAATAGTAATAGTAGGTACTTAGTCATAGTACAAGACTACAAGACACAAGTCTATAGGTCTTTAGTCTTTACGATTCTTAATTAAACTGAATAATCAGATAATCCTAGAATCCTAGAACTATAAGACTACTATAATTTCAGCGTTAAAGCCTTCAAGCCTTAGGCCTTAAACCTAGGCCTAGGCCTAAGCCTTAAGCCTTAAGCCTTAAGCGCCTTAAGCCGTTAAGTGCCTTAAGCCTTAAGCCCTTAAGCCTTAAGCCTTAAGCCCTTAAGCCTCATAAGCTTAATAATCTTATAGTTATAACAATTTCGCGGAGGTAGCCACTCAGACGCAGGGAAATATCCGCATATCCAGCCTGTGGGCACTGTAGAACTCGAAGGAAGAGTAAGCCAGTGCAGCGAGTGCTGTCCCTGCTGCGCAGCTGGGCGACTTTTTCGCAGCAGGTGCATCCGGCTGCCAGCCAGCTAGCTCGAGGGCGCCGGGCTGCTGGCGACGGCTGCCATGGACGACGATGGGCTTGAAAGTGCGGCTGGCAGCCAGGGCCCAAGTGTTGTAGTTGATGGTGTGGTTTTTCTGCGGAGAAAGACTTGCGGTTTGTGTGGCATACAGAACACATCCCCCAACGAAATCAGTGGTACGTCGCAGATGTCCCAGAGCTCGCAGCCTTTCACTCTGTGGATCAGGGGAAGCCCGACAGACCCAGTAAACCGCCACTGCAAGATATGCGGCTTGTCTTTCCAGCACGGCGGTTTTGATGAAGATGTGAATGGAGATATAGATATTTTCACTGAGAAGGTACGCAAGAACCAGGAGCTCAACACGCAGTTTCAAGGTGCTCGCGGAGAGATGATTCGCATTTTGTCTGAAGGCAAGCTGCGTTTCAGAGGCTCAGGTGCTGCTGCCAGCAAGATGAGACTGAGCTCTGCCAGAGAAAGTGCCCTCGAGGAGTTCCGTTCGTCGGAGCAAAAGATCGCGAGTAACTATCGAGCCATTCTGCGGTCGCGCTTTGAGGAGCTTTACCCCGGCAGAATCGAGCGCGAAGGTTTGAAAACCGTGACTAAGATGATAGAGGGCGCAAAGAGAGAGGTTGTGCTCATCAGGAAACTGCCAGAGGGAGAGTGGGACTTGTCCTTGGAGGAACGCACTGGTGTGCAGGAAAGGGAGGTCCTGGACACCAACGAACTGCAGATTACCCCTGGGCAGCTGAAGAACAAGTTTGATGGGAGACGGCACAAGCTGCGGGCCCAGGTGGTGGACAAAGGGAATTCGGCGGATGTCCTGGAGAAGGAGACCAAGAGGCCGAAACTCGAGGAAGCGGTCGACGCAGCCGCGGCTTCCAGTTCTGAGGAAGATGAAGCAGCCGCCGGCTCGGTCCTGGAGCAAGAGATGATGACAGCGTCGCGTAGCGCAAGAAAACCAGCAGCGGCTGTTGTTGCGACGGCCAAAGCCAACCCTAGCCAAAGGACAAGCCACAGCACCAACCCCGTCACAACAAGAACAAGTTTGAACACGAAACAGAGTCAGGCAAACGCAGTTCCGGCTGCCAGCCAGGAAGAGCACGAAGAAGACGCAAAGCGACGTGGACGACCCAACAAGTTCGCAGGGAAGAACAGCTTGGACGTTCTGGACAGCCACGGCCTTGTCCAGCTGAGGCAGTCCCTAGAGAAGGCGACGCTTGGTTGCCGTTGAGAAGGACGGCTGCGGTTTCGGCTAGGACTGGCGAATTCAGTGTTATTGAGTCTGAGTCGAGTCTAAGAGTCTAAGAGTCTAAGTAGTCTAAGAGTCTAAGGTCTGAGTCTAGGCCTAAGCCTGAGTCTAAGTCTGAGTCTAAGTCAGTCTAAGTCGCCTAAGTCTAAGAGTCTAAGACTAAGACACTAAGAGTCTAAGTCTGAGTCTAAGTCTAAGTAACTCACTTTAAGTCGTCTTAAGAGTCTTAAGTCTTAGTATTGTCTCAAGTCTGAGTCCTCAGTCAAGTCAGTTAAGTCAAGTCAACTTGTTAATTTTAGTTTGTTACACAGTTTTAGTAGTCTTAGTGTCTTAGTGTCTTAGTCTTAGTCTTAGTCTTAGTCACTAGTCATAATCTGAGTCTTCTAAGTCCCCTAAGTCTGAGTCTAAGTCTACGTCTAAGTCTAAGTGAGTCTCAGTCAGAGTCTACGTCCAGTCAGCCCAGTCTAAGAGTCTAAGAGTCCAAGCCTAAGCCCTAAGCCTAAGGCCGGAGCACTAAGCCCCTAAGCTTAGCTCAGTTTGGTCTAGTCTAGTCTATAGTGAGTAGTTTAGAGTCTAGAGCCCAGAATCTGGAGTTCGACGGCCGTCTCTAAAGCCTGAGTCTAAGCGTGGCTAAGGTCCTAAGGTCTATATAAAGTCTAACAGTCTAACAATCGAATACTTTAAGACTCTAAGAGTCTACGTTAGACTGTTAGTTAGACTCAGACTCTTAGAGTCTTAGAACTTAGGCTTAGGCTTAGGCTTAGGCTTAGACTCTAAGACTTAGACCTTAGACTCCAAGGCTCTGGTTTCCAGACTTAGACTTAGACTTTTAGATTTTAGACTTAGACTCAGACTCTAGACTCTAGAGTGTGATATAGGTTCTATAGATTCATATTTAGAGAATTTAGATTCGATTCAGATTTAGAGACTCAGACTATCGACCTGGAATCGATCTGAGTCAGAACCGAGACCTAGGACCTAAAACCTAAACCGAAGATAAAGCCAACAAACCATGCCTGAGTCCGAGCCCTAGCGGCCCTAGGCCCTAACTGAACTGTACCATTTCGTTGCTTGTGTTGATCTCCAGCAAGGCAGTCGATCCTCTCAAGCCCTGAGCTGAACAAGCCGTTGCATGACTTGGCAAGCATCGATGAGTACAAGAAGACCATGTTGAACTTTGTCACGACCGCCACGGATGCGAACAAGCGCGCTCAAAGCCTGGACTGCAAAGTGAAGAAATGGCAGGGAGTCCCCGATGATGTGTTGAGCGTAAATGCTTCCCACAAAGACAAGGCCAGTGCTTTGGCGCAGGCTGCGACCGCGTTTCAGCTGGGGAAGAAGGCTGTCGTTGTTGACCGAATGCAGACAGCCTTGTCTGCATTTGAGCAGCAGAAGTTTCAGGCCAGGCCGTCCAAAGCAAGCCCCGCCTTAATGCCTTAATGAACATGGTTGGTCCGGCTTGGAGTAATCTGAATTTTCTAAGAAACTAACTAATCCAGACTCAAACTAAGTCTCATGACGTATGGTATATATATATATATTATATATATATAATATTTGTAACTTGTATTATATCAAGAACAAGATAAGTCATAAGTGACAAACCAAGACATTAGGACCCTAAGACTAAGACCTGACCTAAGATCTGGGGACCTAGGACTACTGACACTTTAAAAGTGCTTTAAATTTTAAATAGGCTATTAAGGGATGGAGATGAGTAAGAACAGTGACTGACGAACAGTGACGAACATTTCGACACCAGCCACTATGACACTATGTGACTATGACTGTGACTATGACTAGGACGGCCGCAGGTGCCCCTCAGTTGGTCCGTGATTGTGTACAAAGAGCAGATGACAGACTACCTCCGGTTTCGCAAGTTCGAAGAATTTGCTGCCAATTGCAGCGAGGAAGCCTCCGTGTTTACCGCTGTCAGCGAGGAGCACAAAGGTTGCCTTCCTGCGGTTGTCCACAGCTGCGTGGGTGAACAGCTGGGGTCACTCCTCCCTTCTCCGGCTGCCAGCCAGAAGAAGGGCAAGAAGAAGGACTCGGAAGAGAGTTTGTGCCTCGCGGTGGCGGCCCTCTTGGAGTCAAAGCTTTTGCCAGAAGCTTCTTTGCAAGACCTGCAGTTGCTCCAGAGGCTGTGGACAGACACCAGCTCTGACCTCCGGCTGTCAGCCAAGGAGAAGCTTGAAGAGATGTTGGCAGATGCAGAATATTGGGGCATTTTGCGTCCGATGCTGCACAGCGAGTGCTGGTCAAACTTCGTCACGAGTTTGCAGCGACCTGCCAAAACGTCCTCTGCAACCGCTGACGTGCGAAAGGCTTTCGACGTTCTGAACGGCGTCATTGCTGGAAACGCGAACTCCTACACAGAGGAGCACAGGGAGTCGCTGTCACAGGCCTTGCTGAAGGCCGCGCGCGTCCCGCAAGCTGGAGTGCAGGCTCACGTGACATCCGTGCTCAACGGTCTTGCGGTTGTTTCAAAACAGACCGCATCACAACAGATCTCACAAACGAAGCTTTTGTGCAAGGCTGTGGTGCAGAAGGGGCCTGCAGAGCTCGACTTTGACAGCATGCTGGCGATGTCGGATGAGTATCTGCGCAGGGGTTCCTGGGACGAACTGGACGACGAAGTCGCCTTGGAGACCACGGATGGCAGTGATGATGCGGAACAGGCTGACGTGGAGCAGCGGCAGTCCAGCTTGAAAGCCTTGTTGGCCGCGGGGGAGTCCTTGATGAAGCAGCGCAGAGTTTTTGAGGCGGTGCTGTTCGCGGCAAAGGCTGCCCAAAGGTTTGAGGACACGAAAGAGGATGAGGACAAGAACAGTTTTCTGCAGAAGTGGAGCAAGCTCAAAACCTTGCAGCAGACGGGGGAGCAGACTTCAGAGATGATTCCGGCTGTCAGCCAGCAGATTGAGGAGCTTCTGGTCGCCATCCGCATTCCTGAGATTGGACCTTCTTTGCATGTCGCAGCTATGGAGAAGTTCTCGGGGAAGTTGGCACTGTTGCTGCTCGAAGCTTGCAAGGATTGCAAAGACCCGGCTGCAGTCGGAGCAGCTGCAGCAGCTGTGATGGATGTTCAGCATGAAACAATGCAATCGTGTGCTTTGTGTGACACACCTGCGTTTGCACGTTCCTGTGTTGAATTTGCATGCTCGGAGATGGTGCCAGTCATGCAGACCGCATTTCTGCTCACGGAGACAGACCTTTCGGCTGACAGCCAGAGTGTGACTGACTTCTTGCACAGTCACCTTCGCGCTGTGTGCGACCTTGAGCAAAACAAACAACGGGTTCTGCAGGTTCTGGAAACACCGGACGCTGAAAGCTTCCTCGAGCGAGCTGCTGCCGTGCAGAAGAAGGTCGGCCCTGTGCTCGCGTCGAAGCTGCAGAAGTTGCGGACCGAAGTGGACCAAACACTCAAGGTGCTCCAAGAGCAGCTGGTGCCTTCGTCAGTCACGAACGAAGACTTCCTCAGACAGTGCGTGTCTGGCGAGGCAGTGAAAAAGTTGCTGAAGGCGTGTGTCAAGGCCGAGAAGAATCTCGCAAAAGCAAGCGCCATAGAGGAGGATGTGGCCACGCGACTTGCAACTGCCAAAAGCGCTGCCCGTGCCCAGATCACGATGTGGGGCGTTCTGACGATTATGGCAGAGGGAGATCTGCAAGCTCAAAACAAAAAGGGCGCTGATTTCAGAGCTGCCTTGAAAGAAATCTGGGGCGAGCATAAGAAGATGCTGGCGTCACGGTTGGGCCCAGAAATGTCCAAGCGGGTGACAGACACCATTGCTGGCGCTCTGATCGTGCAACCGAAGGACGACGCTGAGCAGCCTGGCGGGGAGCAGCCGCGGAAGAGCGCGAAACGCAAGGCTGCCACGCAGTCGGCCGGAAGCCGCAAGAAAGCCTGATCGGCTGCCAGCCTGCATGGCAAGAGCTTCGGCTGCCAGCCAGTTCCAAAACTGGTGTCTCCGGCTGCAAGCCAGCGGTTCAGCTGTCAGCTAGATTGGACAACACCTGCTTGCGCGATGTCATCAGTTGGCAGCCGCAGTTGAGCAGTGGAACACGACATAGTTTTGGTAGGGCTGCGGGAAGCCTGGATTTTCGGCCAGGGGCCATAGCTTTCGTGACTTTTAGTAAGTCAGTAAGTCCTTAGAAGCCTTAGGACGTAGGACTTAGGCCGACAAAGGCCAGGCTTCTCAGAACCACAACAGTGTCTCACTTGCCTTCGGCTGTCAGCCAGAGGACTGCGACAACTGGCGCGGGAGAAAACAATCTGACTTATGTCGAAGCAGGTTAATAACCCAGCGTCTGCAATCGAAACTGAGAAGTAGCTGGATAACTTCAGACTCAATTTAAAATTAGTTAATATATTCATATTCCTACTTGTAGTGGCTTATGGTCTTGTAAAATCAACTAGTTAAGTAGTTAATGACGTTAAGGAATTACGTAATTATTTGATATGAAATTTAAGTTGAACAGTTAAACAAATAGTTAAATAGTTAGTAAAAGATAATAATTAGCTAATTAATGACTTCACTCAAAAATTAATTAAATCATTAAATTCTATTAATAATTATTATACGAATTAATTGAATTGACGAATTAATAATTAATGGAGTTAATGGAATTAATGGAATTAATGGAATTAATGGAATTAATGGAATTAATTAATGGAATTACCGGAATTAATGGAATTAATGGAATTAATGGAATTAATGGAATTAATGGAATTAATGGAATTAATGGAATTAATGGAATTAATGGAATCAATGAATTAATGGAATTACTGTAATTATTGCTTTTCCGTCACAAAACATCTCTGTGAATTTCAGTATTTTCCGCCATATCATATACCAGACTAATTTCTGACGCTCGTTGCTGTGGTTCCAGTTTGAAGCTCTTGAATTCGCCCAACTTTAGAGAGAGAATGTGGCATCAGCATCATGTTCTTCATAATCATGAATATAACAATGTAGTGCAGAGTCTGCAAATTTAGGGCAGTAGCATTGCAGAACGGACAGCACTAGTTCATCCAACGTGCAGTGTCCACTCACTGTCCACTGATATTGTTGGGCAGCAGCATTGCGGAACGGACAACGACAACACCAGTCCATTGTCCACTGTCCATTGTCCACTGTCCATTGTCCACTGTTTGTGGAGAATGGGCCGGAACAATAGAAAGTCCAAGAACCTAAGAAACAAGCCCAAGATTGCCAAAAACCCCGCCAGCAATCGGAGTGGCAGATCTGGTAAGTCGGGATGGGCACAATGGACGAAGAACAAGGCTGAAAATGCCAAAGAGCAAGAAGCAGAATCGCGAGAGCCGCCAGAATCAGAAGAAGACTCGCCTTTTTGTCATGTGGACGTGGAGGCTACAGATGATGTTGATGCATGTTCAACTCGAACGGTGAGCACACAAACGCCACGTTGGATTCGCCGTGTTCAGCCGGCGAAAGATGAGAAGGACTCGTGCTGTTTTTTCTCAATTGTGTTGATCAGCCCTGGTGCTTGCAGGACCTGAAGAGAAAAGGACGAACCAGCATGATGCATCACAGTCTGTGCCTGAGTGATGCTTTCAACAATGTGTTCCCATGCAATGTTGCGAGCCAGGTCGGGCTCTCGATGGCTTTGGCACCAATGAACTACTGGACTGTGGCCGGATGCTGTTTTGCCACTGACTACTACACTACTACCACTACTACCACAACTACTGGTTTGCAAGCTGTGTGGATTGCACGCAGGCAACGTTGTTCTCTTCCGCCCCGTGAAGAAGAAGCTGGCAGAGCAGAACTGAGAGCAAAAAAAAGCGCCATTGTTTTGATTGCAACTGAGTATAGCTGCATCTTGGGTGGGGTCTTCCCTGTGCACAGGAGTAGTAGTAGTAGCGGTAGCAGTAGTAGTAGCGGTAGCAGTAGTAGCAGCAGTAGTAGTAGTAGGAGTAGTAGTAGGTAGTAGTAGTAGTAGTAGTAGTAGTAGTAGTAGTAGTAGTAGTAGTAGTAGTAGTAGTAGTAGTAGTAGTAGTAGTAGTAGTAGTAGTAGTAGTAGTAGTAGTAGTAGTAGTAGTAGTAGTAGTAGTAGTAGTAGTAGTAGTAGTAGTAGTAGTAGTGTAGTAGAGACGTAGAACAATGGATGGTGGACAGTGTCGTGTATATTCCCTCTGGCAACAATATATTCATGACATCGTTGATGATCCTGCCCTGCCCCACCCCAGTCCAACTTGCAATCTGTTCCTGCTGTTGCTGCTCCGGCTTTTGCTGCTGTTGCTGTCCACTGTTCACTGTTCATGGTCTTCAATGCTCACTTTAAATCCTGCTTTCAAAGCCCCTTAAGGCTCCCAAAACGAAAAGGTCAGAAGGTTAGATACCAACGAACGGAAGGTCAGTTGCTTTGAACAGGGATTCTGAGGGCACTGCAGCACAGCTGTAGGGGTGGCGGAGCACCGCGATCCTCCGTGGACGTGTTGCAGTCCAGGCGGTGACGGCAGGCACCTCCGAGTGCTTCTCGGGCCTTGCTGCCAAGAGCCGGGAGATCGGCTGCCTTCGCGGCTTTCTCAGGAGCGGCCCGGCAGCGAGTGGTGCCGTTACCGGCGCGCTTGCCCTTCCAGCCCCCGACGTGGCGGCTGCGAAGGCAGCGCCCGTCGGCAAAGGGTCCAACCGTCGCAACAAGACGCCTATAGCCGTAGCAGTGCGCAGTGCAGGCGGCGTCTGGCGTAACCGGTTGCCAGTACCTTGCCGGCGGATGGTACATCGCCGCAGGCGCGGACATTGTCAGTCGCGCCAAGGCCCGTGAGAAGCTTTACCTCAGGGCCTACCGGGCCTACAGCTTCGACTCGCCGTCGGTGATCGAGGCGATCGAGCAGGCGTGCGCGAGAGGAGCGCTATGCAACCTCATAGCGGACTCCTCGCAGTGCTCTCGCACAAAGCTTCAGTGGCAGGCGCTTATAAACGCGTTGCCCAAGCAGGAGCCCGGGTGCGCCTCTGCAACGGGTCCTCGGTCCGCGACGCTTACGTCGCCGACGGCCGCGGCCCGGCAGTTGGCGCGGGACTCAAGGGGCTTCACCACGCGAAGGCCCTTCTTCGCTTGGGCCGGCGAGGCGGAGCTCATCGTCGGCTCCCTCAACTGGAGCACGAGCCCGAAGGCTAACCTGGAGTGCGGGGTGCACCTTACCCTGGCTCAGGATGCAGAAGCAGTCGGCGACTTCGTTCGCGACTTCGAGACGTGCTTCGCTGCTGGCACCAAGCTTGAGGATGCAAAGCCGCCCGGTAAGGCGGCTGGTTCGCCACCGGTGCGCAGCAGCCGCAGCGTGCTGAGCCAGCAGCTGCGTAGAGTGCTCGCGGCGGGCTTCCGCGCGGCACACGCGAAGTCCGTGGGCATTCTTGCCGCGGCTAAGAGTCTAGCCCGGCGTCTTTTTTAAGTGCCTTGAGCGGGGCCTGCGGCAGTGTCACTGCGCGGCTCAAGCAGTGCACGTTAGGCCCACTGCTCGGCATAAATTTGCCAAGGTGGCAGGCGTTTTGCTTACGCCGTTGCTTCGCCACTCGCGGCAGTTTTCTGCGCGGTGCCCATGCTGGGCTCCCGCCTTCTGATAGCTTGTCGTGCCAGCCGGCACCTGTGTGCGGCACACCCGTGCTGCTACCTTGTGCGGCCGGCACGCGGACCTTAATTGGTCGCGGCCAGGCCGCCGCGGCTAATAGTCGGCCCTCCTTGGGTCGCTGGACACTTTGAATCGCGCCAACCGGTGCGCTTGTGGTCGGCACACCCGTGCCGTCTCTTGCTGATGGTTGGCGTGCGGACCTTGTTCGGTCGCAGCCACGCGCCGTACGTGCGCGCGGCTCGCGGCCCTTGTTCGGGCGCGGCTACCAGCCCACAGGGGCTTTAGCTGGCAGGTCTGTGCCACGTAGCTTCTGAGCGCTAGGTAGCCGTAGCCGTAGGTTAGTGTACCTTAGTTGTGCAGAGACCTCTGAGGAGCCTCACCTCTCCGTGCAAAAGGAGGGGCCCGAGTGGCAGTGCTCGCCTGGGTTTAGGTGGTTGTAGGAGGGCTGGTCGTTCGTCGTTCGCGCGTCTTGTGATGGCCTCGCCTTTCCGCTTTCTTCGTGGGCTTTGGCTAGCCGCGAACGCGCCCTCCCCACCTTGTGTGCGACGGCACAGAGGGGCCTCGGCTGAGGGGCGAATTGTGAGTGCACATACGTGTACCAGTGCACTTGTCTCTGCAGGCTGCTTGTAGCTTTGTTGCATGTTGTATCTAATTTGAAGGTTTATGCCAAACAAATGTTTTTGGCTCAAGTGCTTTGCTTTCTAAGCAGTGCCAAGTGTGCACGGCTGTAGTGAGTTGAGGTAGCTTCGCGCCACGCGGAGTTGCTACTCGCGACGGCCTGCGCTTTTGCAGGCTTAGGGACTGTGAGCGTGCGAGTGGACTCGCGAAGCAAAAAGACAGCTGCCGCTCCGTGTTTGCTATTTTGCAAGACCGGTTTGCGGTGCTTCACATACTACTGCTACTGCTACTACTACTACTACTACTACTACTACTACTACTACTACTACTACTGCTACTTGCTCTTATACCAAACTGCTCCTGTCTCGCTGCTGCTATGGCCTGCCACTGCGACGACTGAGACTTCCACAGTACTGTATGACACCGACGATGATGACCTCAACGAATGGCATGACTGTTCCTGCATGGTGATTTCATGGACACAAGCCTTGACCTTCCAAAAAGTTGGTGTAATTGATAAAGGCCATGAGAATCACTACAGTCTACTCAACAACACGGCTATAAAGCGAGGACCGAGCTGTGCAAAATGATCAAGCTCCAAGCTGGCGCCAAACGAAGCGAGGCCCAGGGCCAGGCTCCACATATGAGAATGTAA
This sequence comes from Symbiodinium sp. CCMP2592, assembly GCA_905221615.1. Classification (NCBI taxonomy): domain Eukaryota; class Dinophyceae; order Suessiales; family Symbiodiniaceae; genus Symbiodinium; species Symbiodinium sp. CCMP2592. Next base: position 661,095 of record CAJNDT010003201.1, read on the forward strand.
GTCAAGATGTGCCCCACCTGCACGAGACGAGAGCCCACTACCGCACAAGATAGCATCGGTCTCTAATTTTTCGTCGCTCGCTCGGCATAGCCCCATAGCTGCGTGCAATGCTTTGTCCCGTTCATAATAGCCTTTCGGTGATCGCACCGTTAATTTCGCAGCGGTATAGAATTTGCTATACACTGCAAAGACCCAAAAGATCGCACAGCCATTCCTTCACCATGAAAAGACCAAGCACATAACACTTCCGAGGCCAGTATGTTTGTGTTTTCTTCATCGTGTTGCAAGAGCTGTGGACCTACCCTACTGCAAGCCTGCCTGCTGCTTTGCCTTCAACCAAGCTTTTTCAATACCCCCGTTGATCGCCCAGCTGATGGTGCCTTTCTTGCCGGTCCCGATGGGTTTTTTGATGTAGAACCCTTTCTTGCACATCAACACATCAAAGGTTGCTCCGCTCAAAGACAGGGTGTATGAATGCACTCCTCGACCCGGACCCTTAGGTCTTAGGTCTGCACTCCTGGGGCATACCCAGGGCCTTCAAATCATAGGAGTGCCACTTTTCATCATTCTCTGTCTCGGCCACCGGCTCTGCTGGCAAGGCTGGCACAATTGCCAGGCTCGCATCCATCTCCGGCTCGCTGATCGGCTCACTTGGCAGAGCATCCGCTGAGCTCGATGGCGCAGCTGTCGAAGCAGTCGAAGACCGGCCCTTACCGCGGGGCCTCTTGAAACTGGCCTTGTTGGAGCTCGCACTTTTTGCCTTGCGCTTGTTCTTGCCGCTGGGTTTGGTGACACGATCGAGATCCTCCAAACCCTCATGAAGCTGCTTGGACAACGGGTCCTCACCTTCCTTCGGCTCCCCATGCTCTCGCGACACACACGTCTTCTTATTCTCAGCCTCCATGACCCCATGCTCGTGCGACACACACGTCTTCTTCTTCTTAGCCGTGGACTTCCCATCCTCGCGCTGCGCATGCTTGCTCTTCCTCGGCTTGGCCTCAGAGATTGTTTCGATTCCCATATATAGGCCCTCACTCACTCACCCACGCACACACATACACACGCACACACATGATGCATGCATGAATTGTGGTGAGTCACCTGGTTAACAAAGGGAGAAGCACTGCCACGAACCATAGCCATCACATCTTCCATTTCGGGGGGCACATGGTAGGGCAGGTGCACTGTCCCATGCGGGTGTGTATGAAGCTTTCTTTGGGGAATCGATGGTCAACTGCTGCAAGGCGTTGCGCAAAGACCCATGCTCCTGAAGACTGTTACTCAAAAGGCTCACTCACCTTTACTTTTTCGACGTGAGAAGTCATGTCCGGACATCATGACAGTCTTTCAGACAGCTATCATCATTTCAAAGGCCGAGGGGCGGTGGAAGCCGTGGCCCCACTTGCCTGCAGCGATCAGCAGAATGCATGCAAACACATTATAGCTGGCGACAGCATACCACGAAAATTGCAAACCAAGCTTCCTGGGAGTCCTCCATGGTTTTGGCCGCCTCGACAAGAAAGCCACGCAGCTCATCATCGCTGTCATTGCCCGTCTTACTGAAGGACTGCTCGGGCCGGTTGTCCTTCTTCTTGTCCTTCTTCTTGTTCTTCTTCTTGTCCTTCTGCTTGTCCTTCTTGTCCTCCTTCTTGTCCTTCTTCTTGTCCTTCTTCTTGTCCTTCTTCTTGTCCTTCTTCTTGTCCTTCTTCTTGTCCTTCTTCTTGTTCTTCTTCTTGTTGTCCTTTTCCTCCACTGCCTTATCCCTCGGGACCAAAGCGCAACCACAGCCCACGCAACATCCTTCATGCTCGGGCATGACATCGCAGAAGTCGCACGGCGACTCCACCGCTTCATCCTCCGACACTAAGTGATCGCCCAGCTTCACTGTCGTAGCCAGGGACGCACTGTCGTCCTTTTCGCTGTCCTGTATGCATAACCACCCTCAAAACAATTTAGATTTCAGTGGCTCCAGACTACATACACAAACGAGTGTCCTCGCAAACGGCGGGGTCGTTGGGAGGCAAACTTGTCGAGCAGCTCGCTGGGGCTTGGTGAACCTCACTTTCCGAAAACTTTCACACAGCAACTTTAAGTACCAACTCTACACAATACACGCACACATTATGGACTTGCAGAGGCTCGGTTTCTACATCCGTCAAGTCAAGCTCCGGATCACTCATCGCATCATCGGACTCGGAGGATTCGTAGTCTTCACGCAGGGCCAGGAGTCGATTGTCGAAGTTCTTCGTCTCGGCCAGATAATGATATCACAAATCACGAAGCGCATGTCACAAATCACGCACACACACACACAGACACACACACACACACAGACACAGACACACACACACACACAGACACACACACACACACACACCGACAGACACACACACACAGACACACACACACACACAGACACACACACACACACACACATACACACACATACACACACATACACATACACACATACACATACACATACACATACACATACACACACACACATACACACACATACACACACACAGACACACACACACACAGAGACACACACACACACAGACACACACACACACAGACACACACACACAGACACACACACACACACACACACACACACAGACACACACACACAGACACACACACGCACACAGACACACAGACACACATACACACACATACACACACACACATACGCACACACAGACACATACACACGGTATTTAGGCAAGTAGCCGGGCCAGCATCAACAAATTTCTTGGGATCCACAGGATTACCGTAGTGATCTCTTGGGGACACCATGCCCGCAGACGGGGCATCTCTGTTGAATTCTGTACATAGGAACGCCCCACACCTTTGGTGAGCCCAGGCTACGGTATAGTATTGTATAGCTGTATACTATGTGACCGATGCAGCGCCTTTGGTTCAAGAGTAAAAGCGTGACCGCTCAGGGTTTTACAGTTTAACTTGGTAGCGGAGCAAGGAAGCCTGAAGATCCAGGAAACCTGTGGGCCGAAGGAAACCGGATTGGAACCGGAAGAAGTACACGAGGATACCTGGAAACTGGACAGTAAATCTTGGAATTCGCCATGAAGGTGATCATGGAGAAGATATACCAGGACCTCTTGCTATTTGTGGTTGGATTCTGTATGAGTATCACGCTGAGCCAAGGAAGCATTCAGGAAACAAGTTGCTTGCGGATGAACATGTCTCACCTTGTTATTCGACCTCAGCCGTTTACCCTCGAAGAGGAAATTTCGGATTGTGTATGGGATCAATTGTATCCCCGAGTATGGGAGAACGATCGGAAGAAGGATCTCTTGTCCCAGCGGCAGCAACCATGGAACTCAAAGACAGTGAAATCTTCAAGGATGAACCTCACCAGAAAGTATCTCGGGTTACGGAACACGAACCGTTGCCGAGAGTGGCAAGGCCTGTACATGAAGATGTCATGGTGGACCGGACTGCGGAGTTGGAAGAAATGCGGCAAAGTGCAGAAGAGAGGCGAGCTACCTTGGTGGAGAAAGCTAACCTCCTGCAGACGCCAGGAAGGAAAGCTGAAAGTACTCCAGCAAAGACTCCAGGTACAACTGGAGGAAAGTCGCGAGAAGAAAAGAAGAAGGAGAAGAAGACTGCCAAGAAAGAAGCCAAGCAAAGCCGTAAGGCCGAGAAGGCTAGGAAGAAACAGGAAGAAGAAGCCACCAGTCCTCAAGGTGTTCGGCGTAAGTTGGATGAAGCTATGGAAGTGGCAGGATCGATTGAGAACGTCATGTTGCTTGAGAAAGAGTATAAGAGATTCAGACTTGACGGAAAGTATCAACCCCCCTTCCTCAGTATCTACAGCCGGATGTTGCAGAACAATCAGAAATTCAAGCCCAGATCTTTCTATGATCCCCCAGGAAAGGATCAAGAGACAGAACAACTTGAAGCTCTTAAGGAAGAAGAAGAGAAGAAGTCCGAGGCAGAGTCTCGGAAGAGAAAATTGGCCGAGCTGGAGGAGCAAAAGCGGATCTTGGAAGCTGAGACAAAGGAGAAGCAGCAAGCACTGGAGGAAGAAACCAAACGTCTTCGCGCAGTGGAAGAATCGGAGCGTATGGCTAAAGCACTTCAGGAAGCTAACAAGCCGCCAGCCAAGATCACGGTACCTGAAGCAGCACTGGATTCGGCGGAAGAATGGTACCGCAACAAAGCCCTTGAAGTCGTGGGCAAGCTACGAGCTCGAAAAGGCGAGCAAACGGAAAACGCTCGTAAGGCCGAGGAAAGTTGGCTCCAAGCTTGCAGGAATGTGGAGAAGGCTCAAAGTGGATTTATTGTGGCATCGGAAAGGCTGCAAAGTGCTATGGGACAAGCCCTCAACATCGCAGTACGCCACGGAGAAGAAAAGGGTCTACTTCAGATCTTGCAATCCATCCACGATGGAACCACGCAAGCACCAGAGCCAGCTGAACCCGCTGTTAAAGCGATGCCAAAGAAAATGCCCAAGTTGGGAACGGACGCTCAGGCTGGACAGGAAAAAGAGAAGAAGCTTCCAGAGCAGAGAAGGTCTGGAAAAGGGAAGAAGCAACCGCCTGAGGAAACCCCAGGATGGGAGTGGACAGAAAGAATTTATGAAGAAGACATCGACGAGAATCGCCCTCTACGAAGCGGAGAAGAGTATTTACCTGGGTCCGAACCTTTCAGTCCCACTTGGACAAAGGAGTTGGTACAAATCCTTTCTGGATTGGCTATGCGCGGGATTGGAGAGAAAGACGGAGAGTATCAGCCCCTATGGGAGTTCCCTTGGCAGATCAAGTCGTATGAAGACTATGATGCAATCCAAGCCCAGCTGGAACCGTACAGTGTACGCCTCATTCCGTCTCGCCGCGAGTGTAAAGGTGCTGGGCGCTTCGCGGAAGTATGGAGTATGCACCCAGCCGGAAAGGGTCGTTTGGACATCGAGCCAACGGAGACTACCCGGCGCCGTACTGTGTACGGGAGCTTACCTCCAGGAAAAAGCTTGTGCTCGCTATGCTGGCATGGAGGACATTGGAAGAAGGAGTGCAAGTACCGCCAGCTATGCTTTTGCCTGTACGAGCCGATGCTCACGATACTGGATCGCGGAAACAAGACGAGGCGACTGTATCCGATTCGAGGAATCACTCGTCCCGGATTCCAAGGAGATACTACGAATCCGTACAAAAGGTTTCTCCCGATGCTCGCTCTTTGCGACTTTGGGAGTATGTCCAGGGAAGTCTCGGAGAGTAACAAGCGATACTGGAAGCAGGCAAAGGACCGGCAAAGGATGAAGGAGATTTTCCAGTTCTGTATCGAGAAGAGCAGGCCAGCCGGAAGAAGGAAGCAAGCCAGTCAGCTACAGCAAAGAAGAAGACCAAGCCAGAGAAGCCCAGCATCTGGACAGCCAAGGAGGATGAAAAGAAGGTGGTGGTTTTGGACGAGCCTAGCCCGGAAGCACCAAGCCGAGAGGAGCTTCGGCAGAAGTACGAAGAGCACCACAAGGCCAAGCTACGCAAAACGTTGGAGTCGCGTGAAGCAAAGAAAATCTTGGATGCCCCGGAAGCGGATGCAGGAAAAGATCAAGAAGTTCCAAAGGAAGCCGTTCCGGAAGAACCTGAAGTACCAGAAGCACCCGCAGTGCCAGAAAAGACGCCTGTCAGGGACACCATGGACGAAGCAGGCAGTGACAGTAAGATGTCGGATGAGGCCAGCGAAAGTGAATCCCCTGTGGAGAATTCGGAGTCGTCGGAAATCGACGAACCAAAACGCCGTAAGACCGCTAAAGAAAAGCAGCAGGAAGAAGCTGGAAGAAGTGAGCCAGCAGAGCAGATCGATAAGAATGATCTGTGAGGCGCTTGAGCAACTCGCTGCCCAGTGTACGAAGTTGCGCGCAGCAAACGCTGTGCCTGTACTGATAGCACTTCTGCTCATCTGGAGTTGCGGAAGAATGCAAAAAGGAGTGACACGCAGCAGGGATGCCGTCACCCATCTATCTTGTATGCGAAGGAAAGTTAACCGGATGCATAGTATTCGTTGGAGACGTAAAGTGAGTGGATGCAAGCGGAAATTCAGAGCAATGGTACTTGTTTGTTTGCTTGTCAGGACGGAAGCTATGCAAGGACCTCAAGCCGCACAACCATCATCAGCTGCCGGAGTGCCAGTACAAGATGGAGCAGATGGAGATGGATTAGGCATGGTACCTACTCAAGAGATACTTGGACAATTAGTCCAGAATTCCAGAGTCACTACAGAAGCTATTCACCAGCTAGTTACCTATTCTGGAAACCAAGGAAATACAGGAAGTTCGTATGAAGGAATACTCTCTAAGGCATTGGAAGGTGCAGTGAAGATGTTGGGAAGACCACCATCATTTGGTGGAGGTAAAACCGATGCACAAGATTTCATGGACTTCAAAGAACAACTTTATAACATTCTTGCGTATGCGGAACCAAAGTATTCGGATGCCTGCAAGAACTTGGAGAAGTTGGGAGATCATGAAGTACTACCAGCTACTTTCTCGGATGAAACGTATCAGACTATGTCAACGAAGCTGTACTCGCTATTGAATTCTTGGTTGTCAGGAACCACGAAGCAGCATGCACGAGATCCCAGTATTGCTGGATCCCGGAATGGATTTGCTTTGTGGAAATCATTGCTGAGGATGTATCAGCCGAGTACGAGAAGTAGGAGTCTAGCTTTGATGCAAGCGATTCATGGATACCCAAACTTTTCACCCGGACTAAGTGCTGTGGCACAGATTTCGAAGCTGGAAGAACTAGTCAAAGACTATGAGAGATGTAGTGGAGTGAGCTACCCTCGAGAGATTCTCCTGTCGACTCTCTTGAGATGTATCCCTAGTCATAGTCCTCTGAAGGAACACATCCATCTTCAGCTTACGGATAAAACAACATACAGCCAAGTCAAAGAAAGCGTACTAGTCTACGAGCGGACTACGAGAAGTTGGATGCCGAACCAAGTATATCAACCCCTTGAATCAGGACATGGTCAACAGTACCTAGGAGCAGTAGAGAATGCCCCTACTGGTGGAGGACATCAAGCAATGGAAGTGAACAGAGTAGAGTACAAAGGAAAAGGATGGAAAGGAAAAGGCGGAAAAGGAAAAGGCAAGAAAGGCTATGGCAAGATGTTTGGAGGATTCGGAGCCATGCAGGCAGGTAGAGGATTCAGCAGGTTTGGTCGAGGTAGAGGAAAAGGCAAAGGCCGAGGTAAAGGTAGAGGAAAAGGTAAAGGTAAGAAAGGTGGAAAAGGCCGGAAAGGCAAAGGAAAGAGTAAAGGAAAAGGAAAGAAAGGAAAAGGAAAACGACTTGGAAGGACAGTTTGTAGACTTTGTCATCAGGAAGGACACTGGGGAAATGAATGCCCCAACAGACATTCTGTTCGTAACGTGGAAGCCGAAGAACAGTCCCAAGCGGAAGCGTATCCCAACAATCCACCGAACCAAGAACCTTACCCAAAGCCTAATGTAGTCGAAACTGGTAGTATTCGCCAGACGACAAGCCGACCGGATCCAAGGATCGTCACCCGGAGAGTAGGAGCGTCAAGTGGATCAAGTGGATTCAACCCAAAACCATTTTACCACATAGCTACGCCGCCGGAAGAATATCCGGAGACCTTTCCAATCAACTCAGAAGATGAGTCGGACATTGACATCACGTATGTCAACACCATCCGTATGGTGCGAGATGTTGCAGATGAAACTGCAGAAGGTGAGGAAGTCACCAACCCATTTTTCGGTGAACTACCCAGTCCAGGTTTTACAGACTCAGATGAGGAACTTGGATCAGGAGAACCTACTGGAATTTGCCAAGGTTGTGGTACACGCTTGGAACCGGTGTGCAAGCCAGTTGCGCCACCGACAGAGTCTGGAATCCCACGAGTACCAGAACATTATCCAGGAGAAGAACACTATCTTAGGCAACAGAGGAAGCTGAAAAGTGAAGGGAAACCTTACGACAAGAAAGCTATCGATGATGCAGTGAAGCGAGAGAATGAGTGGATCGAGTCTCACCTCAAGGCGACAGAGGAGAAAAAGGAGACCGAGACTGATAAAGTTCGAATGGTTCGTGAAGAATTCCATGATGTAGCAGAGTGGTATGTGGTGGATGCAACGGATGAAGACGGAGACTGGTTTGTTGTAGACAACCACGAAGTAGTTCGAGCAGTTCAAGTAGAAGAGACTGTACCCGAAGAAGCACTTGAGATTATCATTTTGGATTCTGGATCGGATGCTAGTTTGTTACCTAGGTCACATCCGAAAGCGACACGCATGAACGCAGGAACAACGGGTATCATGCTAGAGGATGCCCAAGGGAATGCAATTAGGTCAGCAGGAATGGTCACGGCAGTGATCGCAGTGGAACAAGGAGAGGACTGTTGGACAGCCCCTAGTATTTCAGAAAGCTTTATTGTAAGCGATGCGACAAACATTCTGTTGTCGATGGGAAGACTGCTGAAGAATGGCTGGAAACTGGAGTATCAGCCAGATGTACCTGAGGGTGAGAAAGCTCTTAGTGTTCAGTGGAACCTTACAGTGTCGTCAATGGTTTTGGTTAGCCCAGATGGAAGAGCAACCGCGAGGATCTTTTACAAACGGAACAGTTGTTGTTTGTTAGGTAGATTATCTGTTGTCGGAAATGATCGTAACACCCGTTGGACGGGAGGAACAAGTCGGAGCGATGGAAGCTCACGAAGTAGCACTGACAGTAGGACTGCAGTGGAGAGGAGCGTCACCGTACGTATTCCAAGCTATCTACGGGAACTGTTGGACAGTACACCCAGTGGAAATTGGACGATCATGGAAGACGGTACACCGTTTATTTTGTATCAAGGAACGACTTATATGGATCCGAAGGATGCTTTCCCAGGATGGAAGTACAGGACGACAATGATATCAGAAGGAGGAAGTGATTGGTCACTAGTCGAGTTGTACTCGGACTATGGTTCTATCAGGAGCCACAATGTGGAAATTGCAGAGTGTCATGGTAGACCAAAAAGGATCTGTGTTATCCTACATGCAGTGAGTGGAAACTTTTTCACTTTCTGCCGAGACTTTGAAGCGACCATGGTCTCAAGAGGACCAGAAACACCTTTTGCTAGAGGTGAAGGAAGAGTTCCAGAAGAGCTTAGTACACCGGTGGTACCGGTAAGTATCGCCCCTGGAAGGAGCGAAGGAGTATTGGGACCAACCTACGATGGAGACGGAAATCCGTTGTCAGAGTTGGAGATGCAGAAATCTGCACAGAAGCTAAAGAGCGAAGAGAAGGAGAAAGTACGAGTGGAAGCAGAACCGTACAAACCCTCGGAAGAAGAGCGACTTGCTCATGAAGCAACACACCTACCTTTTGCTCATTGGTGTGAGTCATGCGTAGAAGCCAAGAGTAAGCAGGATCACGAAAAGAAGAACCCAGAAGCAGGAAAGGACTCAGTAGGAGTACCTTATCCAATAATTCAGTTGGACTTTATGTTCCTACAGGGAAAGGACACACCAGCATTAGTTGGAATCTGTTCATGGACAAGGATGTCAGTTGTGATCCCGGTATCTGGAAAGCAGACGGAGAGAAAGACCGTGGAGAAAGTGTTGAAATGGGTACACAGTCTTGGACACTTGGAGGAAGTCGGATTTGTTGGAGATTCGGAAGAGGCAATGTTATCTCTGATAGCTGCAATCGTGGAAACTCGGAGAAAGATGAACCGCAAAACACACGATCAAAACAGCAAGCCGTATCAGAAAGGAAGAACGGCAAGAGTGGAAAGGTTTATCCAGACGGTGAGGAACCAAACAGTTTGCTTGGTACGAGCAGCCGAAAGAAAGCTTGGTATAGAGATTCCCGAAGGCCATGCAGTGTGGGCCTGGGGATTGTACCATGCGTCATGGTTGCTGAACAGGTACCACAGACACGCCGCGATAGGGTCAACCCCTTACGAAAGTGTCGTTGGTAGACCTTACCTTGGGAAGATTGCCCCATTCGGAGAGTATGTGTATGCGCTGAAGAAACCAGAGAAGAAAGGAACAGCAAATTGGATTGGAGGAATCTATCTTGGTAAGAACTCTCAGGATATGCACTTGGTAGGAGTTGAAGACGGAATCTTGGCAACAGGATCTGTAAGGCGAATCGCCACTGGATGGAGAAAGGAACCAGTACTGAAGCTGAGTGTAACTCCATGGAACCCAAGAAGCCAAAAGGAACGTATACCAGACAGCCGTTACCAGCCCCAGCATTGGCAAGTATCGCAGAGGAAGAAGGAACAGCACAGGAACCCGTAGTTCGTGCGGAAGATCGAGGACAGTCCCAAGAGGAACAGGTCGAGGAACTGTTGGATCTGTTAGACACAAGCGAAGCCTCAAGCGGAGGCAGGGCCTCAAGCGGAGGCAGGGCCTCAAACGGAGGTATGACCAGCACGGGATCTAGTTCTCATTCCCGGAGTTCAAGTTCAATGCAGGACGCACCACCTGGAGAACCAGAAGGACGTGTCAGTGACGATACGTTGTTAGAAGACCTCAGGAAGAGAGCTGTAGAAGGAGGACAGGAAGTAGAAGGATCGCCGAAGAAGTCACGAGAAATGCCATCATCACCATCATCGCCCTCAAGAGGAATCTACCCGCCATTGTTCGCAGGCAGGGTATCTCAGGAAGATGATCCCTTTCACTGGGATGAACATGAGGATCTCACAGCAGTAGAAGGAGAAGACGTGGAGTATGAAGATCTCATGGAAGAAGAGATGGAAGAAGTTCCAAAGAACGACCAAGGAGAAACACCACCCGAGCTAAGTCCAGAGGAACTGGATACCTTGGATCAGGAAGCAGCCGTGGAAGAATTGAATCGCCTCAGTAAGCTAGGAGTAATCGAGGAGTTCATGGAGGCGAACGCAACAGGTGATGAAAAACGCATGGATTTGCGTGAAGTTTACGACTGGAGGCATCGTGACGGACGCTGGAAAAGACGGTGTCGTATAGTGGCCAGGGAGTACAGGGCAGGTGCGAGCAGCACAGCTGAGACATTCAGCCCAACGGCAAGCAATGCCGCGTCGCGCCTAGTCTTGTTGTTACACCTGGTGTACAACTGGGTCGTAGTCGTACTTGATATAAAGGACGCGTACCTCCAGGTCCCGCAGCAAGAAGAGGTGCTAATCACAATTAGTGATTGGATGAAGCGAGCCGCGAACCTGAAAGAAGGAATAGTGTGGAGGCTCAAGAGATGCTTACCTGGTCAAAGAAACGCCGCAACAAGGTGGTATGAACATTTGCGGAGTATACTTGAGAAACTGGGATTCGTGTTCTCAGTACATGTACCCGCATTAGCTAGACACACCACAAGGAAGCTGTGTATCTCTATCCATGTAGATGACGAACTACTAGCAGGAGAAAAGGAGGAAACCATTTGGTTGGTAGAAGAATTGGAGAAAGTATTCAAGGTGGAGAAAGAAGGACCATACCCAGCGAATGGAGTCGGAAGTGGAGAAGAGATGCGATATCTCAAAAGGAAGTATGTCTTCACCCGAGAAGGAATTGTTGTCCAACCGAATGAGAAGTATGTTCGGAAGCTCATTGAGTTGTATGACCTTGGAAAGTTAAAGAGTAAGGCCACACCAGAGCATGTAGATCTGGTGAAGGAAGACCGGACCAAGGAGTTGAGTGCTGAAGAGACAAAACGGTTTAGATCTGGACTCGGATCTATTTTGTACCTTGCACAGGACAGGATTGACATTCAGTATGCCTCAAAGTGTTTGGCATCAAGTATGTCGAAGCCGACGTTGCAGGCACTAAAGTGTCTGAAGCACTTGATTCTGTATTTGAGTGGAACAGCCACAAGGGCTACTCTTTTACCGTATACCGAAATCGGAAGCCGGTTGATCACGAAGTTGAATGGCCAAGAAGACGAAGAAATTGCCAAGGATGCAGGACATGTGGTGGAAGCGTATTCGGACAGTGATTGGGCAAGCCTGAAAACCCCGGACAGAGCCCGAAGGAAGAGTACCTCATCAGGAATCATTGTACTGAACGGAGTGCAAGTGTTATCATTTTCTAGGACTCAGAAGGCCACATCATCATCAAGCTGTGAAGCAGAGTTGTATGCACTAAGTGGAACTTGTGGAGAAGCAATCCTAGTCGGAAGGCTATTTGAGTTCCTAGTAAACGCGCCTGTACGCGTGGAGATACGGTGCGATTCATCATCTGCACGACAGTGGAGTCAACGACGAGGAGTTGGACGTCTGAAGCATGTGGACGTTAGGCTGTGTCAACTGCAAGATTGGGTACGAGACAATCTTGTAAAACTTGGTACAGTGCGAACCGCGCTAAATGTAGCGGATCTGAACACCAAGAAGTTGTCATATGCCCGAAGGTCATTTCTACTGTATCACTTGTCTCAAGTAGAGTATGATGAAGAAGGAAACTTGGAGTATACTGGAGAGAAAGAGTATGAAAAACATGAACAAGAGAAGAAGTTGAAGGAGTATGTCGGAAGCGGACAAATCAAGAGTCTCATTAGAGCCATACAGGTATTTCATTTGATGAAGCCGATTACCGCAGTATTGCTCAAGGAGGAAGTATCTGACGCCCAAGTAGAGACCTGTGGAACCTTGGAAAAAGGTATGAGCGCCATGGATGGAAACTTCACGAAGTTTGAAGTTGGAATGATGGTATGCGTATTTTTACTCGCAGTGCCGTATGTTATCACGGTATGGACAAAGCTTGGAAGAATTTTGGAAAACCTGCGAGGTATTGGACGTGTGAAGATCAGTACGGGAAGCCGTGCACGTGTATATCACCGTGCTACTTGCTGGCATGCCCAAGGGTCACACAAGAAGCCAGGCCGGTGGGTCTGGAAGGACGTACAAGAAGCTGAACAAGATGGCTTTAGGGCATGTTGGATTTGTTTCCCAGAGACGAAGCCAGAAGGAAGCTCGAGAAGACGCCGAGAGCGCGCAGAGCCACCGACCCCAGACGAAAGCGACTGGGAAGTAATGGAGCTTGACTTTGAAGTAGAGTCAAATGGTGGATGCACAAAGAAGTGCTACTGGTGCGGAGTACGAAAGTGTACAAGGGAGAAGGTAAACCACCAGAAATGTTCTTGCACGGAATGCATCAAGACATATGCGACGGAACAATGGAGGAAAAGTTATGACAGAGCAGTAACGGAAGGAACGGGTAATGCCACGGAAAAGGAAGAGACCCGTGTAACGGATGAAGTGGATCATGCCTGGAATGCCGGACAAAAGAGTGGCAATGGAAAAGGATCTTTGAAGAGACGTGGAAGAGCAGCGATGGGAACACCATCAATCGTACACACAGAGAGTGTGCGTATGCCCATCATAAGTGAGGAAGACTACCGACGTGGTGGAAAAGTCACATCTGGAAGAAACAAGCAGGATGTGGAAACCCAGGAAGAACCGGAAAGGAAGAAAGAGCCGGAGATGATCGAGTACCGCGGAAGGATGATTACCGTGGAAGAGATGGGGAACAAGATGCTATCCCCAGAAGCACAGGAATCGTATGAGAAGTATTGCGAACAATGCAGTGAGATGTATGACGCGTCAGAAGAACGCGCACAAGGATCGGAAATCCCGATGGACCTGTTTGGGAGTTCGAAACCAATGGATGTAGATCCAGGTACGCCGGACAGCACAGAACAGAGAACGTTGTTCGGAAGTCAGTAAGACCTACATCGTGTACGAGTATGAGGCAGAGAAGTGAGTGTAGGCAAGACTGAAAAAGTTTCACCTCGGAACGCACAGCTGCGAAAGCGCAAAAGAAGGAAGAGCGCTAACGCAGGAAGTTTGTGTGGAATGTTTCACTAGGACGAAGTACTTGTTACTGTACGAGTCAAGGCAAGGACGGTCTGACACACCTCCTTAATTGGGGGACGGTCAAAAGGTGGGTTGCACGGAG
>CAJNDT010003201.1:680000-756571 GCA_905221615.1 Symbiodinium sp. CCMP2592
TGTCCCGGCGGCCCGCCTCTTCGGGCACGACTTGCTCAATGCGTACCGGCAGTGGGCGGTGCGTCACCCGGCCCACTCCGGCACCTTCCTGGCGACACCGGCGGGCCTGACACTTTGGTTTCATCTGGCCATGTGTTTCGGCGCCGCGGCGTCGGTCTGGAATTTTAACCGGGCCGCGGACGCGCTGCAGGCGCTGACGAGGGTCCTGCATGCTGTGGGTCGTCGGCGGGCACTTCGTCGATGATTCAACGGCGTTGACCTCCCGGAGCTCGCGGCTTCCACTGCCTGGCGGACCTCTTCCAGGAGCTCGGGCTGCAGACTAAACCGTCGAAGGCCCAGGCGCCGGGGGGTGGAGATGACGATTGAGGCAGCCGGCGTCTCGCTTCGGCCCACCCCGTCGAGGGTGCCCACCTTGAGGACGTAATGCCCTTCAAAAGTGGCTTCCACTTCCAAAAGCACGTCAAATATTGACTATCTTGAAATTAAGAGACATTTACTAAACACCATGGGTCGTTCCCATTCATGGCTTTGATATATGCTTGAGGGAGATGTGTCATCATGAGCAGACACATCAAGAAAAACAGCACTCCAGCTACCAATGATCATGAAGCTATATCACACTGTGCAGCATCGACTGCGGCGAAAGACCTGACTGATAGCATGGCAAAAGCCATATGTCACGAGAAGCATTGAACGTGTGAAGGCGTAACTTCCAGATCCCGTGCTGTAATTTCCAATGGTTCTGGTGATTCTGGTGCAGTCACCAGTTTGAGCCAAATATGGTGCCAAAACACAAAAACACACACATATATATATACACACATACAATATATACAGTGTATGTATATATATATATATATATATATATATATATATATATATATTTGCTATGTCATATATCATATATATATATATATATACATACATACATGATGTGTATATACATAACATATAACATGATGTTACATCAAAATATGTAGGCGCACTATATATGAGTATATATATATATGCAGATAGATAGTTATGGCATAAGCCGGGTTTCGTATTTGGCGTTGCCGGCATTCAGGTGCCTTTGGTCTTACAGTTCTAGACTTCTAGAGACTCGAGGTTTGGGTTTGGGCCTGGGATTTTACAGGATGGATTATGTTGAGTGCAAGCTTGGCTTTGGAATGCGGATGCAGGAATGGTGCTTCGGCTTGGGCTCGAATTGGGTTTTGGGTTTAGGGTGAGTGGTTCAAGATTGAAAGTTGTGGAACAGGGTGCTTTGATTTGTTTGGGCTTCATAATCAAAAGGCAAACCAGAACTTAACTGAAAGCTGTCCCCTCCAACCGTAACACTTTTCTACATATATACAAACCCCGAACCTAAACCCTGGACCCTTAAGCCCTGAACCCCTCGACCCTGCATTCCTCAACACACCTGGACAATAAACCCTATACCTCCCCACCCCTAAAACAAACTATCTGATTCCTCTAACGACACTGAATCTTCCAAACAAAACACGAAACAAGCTAGTCCCGTAAAGTCTATAAACTATAACCATAAGCACTATTGACCCCCGACTCCCCAAACCACTCGACACTTAAACCCTAAACCCCACCTCCCCTAAAACCTATATGCCCTAAACCCTGACCTTATAAGCCCGCCTCGACCCTGAAACTTTCCACGGCCCATGGCGGAGCTCTCTGCATGCCGATTGCGAATGCCGTGTGCTCAGCTGTCCATATTTAGGACAGCTTTGTCGAGGGCTTCTTTGATTTGTACAAGGTTGCGTAGTAACAGATTCTTTTGAGCTGTTTGCACACTTACACGACGGTAGACCTTCATGCAATACTTCACCCAGTCTTCATCGTACCAGCAAGCATCCCATCCGTAGTTTCGCCCCGTGCCGTCGATTGCGGCTTCAGTGATAATGTGATGTACATGGTGTATTTTCGGGCGAAGTTTGAACAGCTTTTCAGAGTTGAGAAATGCTGTGCGGGCAAGATTGGAATACGTTGATAGAAATGCCAAACCAACAGCTTCGATGTTGGCCTTCTCCTCACCACTGAGAAAAACCCTCCTTCTGTAATGGTGCGCGACAGGTGGTCTGCACTCCAAACCCATGATAGCAGCCCAGCATAGGGACCCTCAGGGGGCTTTGCTTCCAATTTCGAGGCTAGCCATGAAATGATCACGGCCGTGTCGTAAGCACTGGCGTGTAGCTCAGGACACTGATCCACATACCAATGCAAAGACGACTTCTTCAAATACTTGATAGAAAGCTGCTTGCCACGACCCTGGGCAAACTCTTTGATGTCACGTGTCATAGCCCGCAAACGCAGCTGGATGTTTCGCAAAGGATACCAAAACTTGCACCTGGCCATTATCTTCAGGGCCGCACCAGCCAAATCACGGCCCACTCCCATGTGCCAACAATGCATCCAATCGGCCCTTATAAGCCTTGCAGAAAAAAACGACATTTTTGCAAACTCCGGGCACTCGTCCCAAGGTTCCGGTGCGGTGCTCTGTGTGCCACGCCACCCTGCCGTTGCAGAGAAATCCGTATAGACTGTGCTCCAGTCTCGTCGCCCCATACTAGCCAGACATTTGAAGCACACCTGTTCTGGATGGTTTTGGGTTTAGGATAGGGGCTGCAAGGGGAGGGGAAAGATCTATCTGTTTATCTATCTAAAGATCGAATATAGCTCCCACACTTACTACTCCGCATTCTGCGGGGATCTTGTACGAATACTATAGGAATCATTAGCACATATTATCTCGATAAACATCCATAAGATCCCTAACACCCTTGTAGCAAACCCTGGCCCATGAATCCCCAAACAAACACATCACACGCCCAGGCTGGTCCTGCTCTTTGCCCGGCTTCCTCTTGACGTTGAAGGCTTGCGGAAGGTATTTCAAATCTCCACGGAAGCCAACTGGGATAAAGTACATCGTCTTAGTCTCGGGTTTGTGCAATGTAAACTATTGGTTGCCAAATACTTAAGCACTGGATTGGAGATCATCTCACTATGTAATGAGGCCTCATAGGAAACAAGAGCATGAAAGCAAATTAATGACACCTCCAAGAAACGCCCGCATCAGTTTCAATGCCAGAGTGAATCAACTTGTTGATGTCTGCAACAATTGCTGCATTCATGCCTTGCAATGTCATGTTCGTGCCTTCTTCCACCCAGTACAGTTCTGTAGGAATGGAGTACAGTATGTAGCGGCTCGCCTTTGAGTTTGTCCGGAAGCAAGAAAGGTCGGGAGTCCTTGGCTTTTGAGGGTTCAGGTTTACCGACAACACAATATATAATTAGCAGATACAATTGGGTTTTAGGTCTCAAGATCAGTATAATAATTACATATAGGAAACGTAAATCAACACCTGAGTTTATATCATATTTCCCAAGCATAGATTCCAGCTGGTAACCATCCAGCTTCGCCTGGTAACAGTTCCCTCATCACCCCAGAGAACTATCGGCACACACTGAGCCATGTCCCGCCCGGCCGCGTACTCCTGAAACCCAGGGCCCAAATCATGAGCCATGTGCTGCCAATATTTTCGCAACACAGCAGGCTTCGCCGACACCATTGTTCTGCCGAAGCCGGCCTGGACGAGAGCAGAAGCCTGGGCCGGACATCCAGTCGTAAGGTTTTGGAACAGGGGTTAACATATTGTAATCTCCTATAGTACCTAAATTTCAATAAATAATCTCGGCTAGATACCATCTCCGAGGGCAGAATCACCGGCATGGGTTCAAAGGCCATTTCATCATCTGCATTGCATATAGGCACCGTTGCCCAGGAAAGGTTTGCTTTCAATGCATGACCAGATTTTGCAAGTCGTTGATGAAGCTCGTCTTCTCGCAACGGTCGTGAATCATAGCCACTCATGAGACTAGATCCATAAATGTCTCCTGCATCAGAAATTTCTAAAGCATAACACACAACGTTGACCCAAAAGTTTAAAGAACGCTTCGAGTGGGAGTTAAGGATTCAAGGGAGCCGGGTTTAGGGTTTAGGGCTTAGGGAATTAGGGGTTTAGGGTTTAGGGGTTTAGTTTTTTTGGGCTCCCAGTTCGCAGGCCAAGGAGATCGTGTTGTCGCCACCAGCAGTAGACCTGGCCAGCCTTATTTGTGCATGGACGCAGCACAGTTAAATTCAATACCTTGCCCACAACATCATTCGTGTTTGGAAACAGATGCAAGCCAGCAGCACATTGTCCAGCTTGTGCGTTACACCAGCATTCTTGCTAGTGCGTCCAGTACCTGCTTGGTTGCAAACTACACCACACCGCCTAAGAATTCGCTTTAGCTCATGCGCAAATGTGCACACAGATTGCAAAACTCGCGCAGGTTTTGCACCAGGCACTGAAGCTCCAAACACTCGACCTCACACAGCTCACCCATGATAGCACGGGGACCCCGGAGCGCAAGGCGAGCATATAGAGGCTGCACAGGTACACTGCTGATGGTTGACATCCAGCGGACACATAATGGCCTAAAGCATTTGCAACCATAGCTTCTAGCACATATCCTAACCTTCGGCTGTACTTCGCTATGCCATCGGCCATAGGAATATACGAAAACTTAGATAGCACTCTCGCTTTGCGAAGCTCAAGCGTGCTTGCGTAGCTCAGTCACCAACGCCCGTGCTTGGGCCTTCTCCATCCTCAGCTCCATGACCTTGAGATTGGCTTATCGAATCACCAAGCAAAACAACCCCCCTAGGCCTAAATCCTTAAACCCTGAAGCCCTTAATCCCTTAAACCCTTAAGCCCGAGACCTCAACCTTACCCAGGTAGCCTGGTCGTGGATCTGCTGGCAGATGGGGTCCATTTCCTCGGCGGTCTTCAGCTCCTTGAACCTTATGTGTGGAGTTAAGGGATATCGGGCCAGAGGTTATCATCGGGATCTCGTTCATGGAACCAGAGTTGATTTCATCTCGGTCTCCTTGGTCGAATCGCCCAAATCGAGCATCAGGTTGGAGAGGCCATTGATCTCCTTTTTGAGCTCTTGGCCTGGGTATGCAAAACAATACAGAATTCAACTGCAGGGTCTCAGGAATTATAGGCACTGTAGCTTCAACCTTAGGCCCAAAAGCATCATTATAAAGTCGGGGGTTTCGGGTTTAGGTTTCCGGGCTTCGCGTTTGTGATTGGATTCAGCCTAGAAACCCCATCTCTGATGCTTATCCTCATCCGTCTTGAAGACTTCGTTGAGCAAGCTTGCCCTGGTTTTTGTCGTCGTAGCAGAAGCCACAGATTTCGCACCAGCACGTTTCTTCGGCGCCTTCCCACGACCGGCACCACTAGCATTGCCTTTGGGTGGCACGTAGCAGCGTAGCACGAACTTAATCAAACCGCATTTGCATTCACACAGCTCAGACAAGCCACAGGCCGCAGCAGCAGCTTCCTGAAGCCCGGTGTTGTACTTGTCAAAGGCCTTGAGCACATCCCCATTTAAGGGGTGCGCAGCAGTCGCAGGGGCACTTCGGTGCAAAACCGACGGCAAGCCGTTCGACCCCCAGCCAGCCATGAAAGCTTCATCGGCTACCGCATTGACTTTGATCCGAGCACTGATCCTGAGTATTGACTGCAGATCCCAATAGGATTGCACAAACACACATATCCTATCCTTTATGGCATCAACTAAGTAGCTTTGATTGCTCCATCTCGGTCTTCTCGCGGTCCACCACGACCCAAAAGCGCGTCAGGGAAAGGTTGTCAGGGCTGTGTTCATCTTTTTCGCCTCCTCCTTGAGCAATGATCCCCTCAATTTTGTCCCTTGGTGTCGACAGGTTCCAGGATTTGTTCAGGGATTTTTGGTTTGATATATATATATATATATATATATGTGTATGCATACATATGTCGTATACAACCAAGGCACGGAGGAAAGAAGTAAGGTGCTTTCGGCATGTCGCACACACGCAGCTGCTTCCACACACGCTTGCCTGTGAGGCTTTGCTCCTTTAACACCAGCAGCTCTGCCTCACAAGCTTTGCAATTCTGGCCGTGAGAGATGAACTTTCTGAGCAGCTTGTTCTTCTCCTGAGCACAGAGGATTACCATGCAGGGGCCAACACACACAAGCCAAGCAGTCCTGGAGGTTGCTTTCCCAGAGATTCTCCATCTCCGGGAAAGCCGCCAGCTTGCCCGCATCGTACAGCCGGTTCTTAGCACAAACAACCACGCTAACACACACACTCACACACATATACAGTCCTGAAACCACAAGACCACAACTCACAATTGAGCCCAGAAACAAGTTTGGCATACTCCTTTGGATGGGTAGAGCTGTTCACCTTCACCTCAGGCTCCTGGGGATCAGAACACTGTGGCACCTCGGCGGGAGCAGCTGGTAGAGCGGCTGGAGCAGGGGCTCGAACAGGCGTGGCAATAGGTCTCGTCATTGCAGGGGTGGCATCCTTAGGATCTTCCTGAATAGTCTTGGCTGACAGCGGCTCCACACCTTTTGTTGGGCTAGCAGAACCGAAGGATGTAGCATTCTGTCGTCGCAGCATATCCTGCAACTGCTTGTTGTGCATTTCAAGCTGTTGCATCCTCTCAACCAACGAGTTCAGGGTAGATGCATCCGACCCAAGAGCACTTGCTGAAGGCACAAGCCTCAATGCAGCAATACTGGAATAGAACAAGACAAGCCCAACACACAATAGTTCAGGCAAAGTAGCGTCGAAGTGGAATTCGTACGGTGAACGGGGCTGAGGCGTGTGGACTTGCCAGCGATGCTCTGCTGGCCCAAGACAAGGGTGGTCGAGGACCTGAAAGCTCCGTCTAAACCCGATAAATCCTAAGCCGCTGATTCAACCACTAGAAACATAAAACCCCCAATGTATACCCAATACTAAAATTTAAATTCCCTGCATCTGCATCTATATCTATATATTCATACATCTGTACTTATATCTATATCTATGTCTGTATCTAAACTCAAGCATAATAGCTAGTATAGGCACCACCACAAAGCACCATTCTGAACCCCACCACAAATGTTGTTACACTTTGCCACTACAATAATTTAATTCCCTACAATAAATTGCGAAACAAAGCCTTCATATTCCATGTGCTGGTTTACAGATAGGTGACAAGAGAGACTCCGTATCCAGGGGTTGGGTGTCCGCTTGGCTTGGATCATGGGGCATGCACGGGGTCCCTGTTGGTGTGCTTGCGGCTTCTTGTGTGGTCCTCTCCTCTGGTTCGGCAGGTCCTGTTGGTGCGCTTGCGGCTTCTTGTGTGGTCCCCTCCTTTGGTTCGGCAGGTCCTGCTGCTGGGCAAGAGAGTGCCAGGGCTTGGTCCTGGGCTCTTCAAGCTTGGCTTCCAAGCCATCCCCATACTTATGCTCCCAATAATCGTCCCAAAAGCCAGGGTACTCCGCTCCCAATCATACTCATCTGTTGAGCCTTCCCAGCCTTCCTCCCAGTCTCCCGAATCCTCCCAATCCTCTTCCAAGCCCTCGTTCTCATCCCACGGCTCACCATCGAGGTCCTCGACCTCGTTGGCGGACTCTTGCTTCTCATTGTTCAGCACATTCTCCTTCTCTGTGCCGAAGAAATCAGCGACATCCTGTGCACTTGCGGGAGCAAAGACCATAGGATCTGGGCCCGGATCCTCTGCCTTTGCCTTCTTTGGCTTCTTGGTGGCAGGCTGCTCAGGAGAGGGAGGACGCTTGCCGGTGACTCGCGTTTTGGTGTCGGCTGCTTTCGAGGCTTTTACCTTAGGGCTGGGCCCGCTCGGCAGACCCTGCTCCTCACACGAAGCCTGCCACGCAAGGAAGACAGCTGTGGCCTCGTCACGTGTGATGCCCTCTGCCTTCATGAGCTTCCGTAGGGTGGTACCACAGAACTCGGTGTTCAGGGCAACCTCAAGGTCTACGGCCTTGGAGCTGCCACGTCCATCCTTCGCCTCCCTTAAGGTTGTGATCGGCAACTGTGGCTATCATTGGGATTTGGTTATATAATTAAAATTAGGATTAAAAATGAAATAAAATAGGATCTGCAATTAGGAAAAAATTAGGATAGTAATGGGGTTCGATTTTGATTTACAAAAAAACAGGATCGGAGTCAGGCTCGGTTTTGAACACATGTTAAGACTTAGGGGAGGACTTGGATTCGGTTTCTGAAACCGGATGTTATTATGTGGAAGCCTGCAGAATGAAAGTTTATCAGGAACAGGAGAGAAGGAGTATTCCGAACCGATAGCTACTGGAGATGTTAGGATCTAGATGTTATGTCAAGAGTTATTGAAACATTGAAGCAAGACTCCACATCCTAAGTGCCCACCCAGGTGGCCTTTTGATTCTTGTGTTAGGATTCCCTGGGGTAGTAGCAAAGCGGGAATTTAATGAACTCCCATGCTCTGAATTGAATTCTCAGAAGCGACCCCACAACAGATCGCGAGCAATGTCAGCAGCGGCACTAGCATCGCTGGCAGACTAGTCGCTAGCACTCACATACACCAGCTGTCACCAGGTAGCTGCACAGTAGCTAGCACGTACACCTAGTAAGCTAGTAACCAATGAATAGCAGTAACAGTATTGTGCAACGGTTTCATTGCACTCTCGGCTTGCGGTCCGGGGTCAATCTGGGGCGGCTGGGGCTGGCAAGCCCGTTCTGGGAAGGGTCCTATTTTTTTCCCATTTCCCTGGACAACCGTGGGCCAGATCCTATTTTTTTCCTATTTCCAGGACAAGCCTGGGGCCAGGTCCTATTTTTTTCCTATTTCCTGGACAAGCCTGGTCCAGATCCTATTTTTTTCCTATTTTGGGATCCTATTTTATTCCTATTGTATTCCTAATTTTTTCCTATTTTTAAAGGGAAAATAGGAAAAAATAGGAATAAATTAGGGTCCCAAAATAGGAAAAAATAGGAATAAATTAAGGTCCCAAAATAAAATAGGAAAAATTTAGGAATAAATTAGGATCCAAAAATAGGCAAAAACTAGGCCCCCCAGCGGCAGGGGGTCGGGGCCGGACCAGGGCCCCAGGGTCGCGGACCCCTACGCCAGGGCGGGAGGAGGGCCAGCGGGCATGGACGGGGCCAGGATCGGGACCAAAGAGACCAGAGCCCGGAGTCGGGTGTACCGGCTTGGGTTGGGCTTGGCAGTACACCCGTCTTTCTCTGCGCATCTGGCTTGTACATTATTATGTCGTACCACTTGTGCATGCAGTTCAGTGCAGCTCCGCAAGCATTGTTCAGTTTGCTGTGCAACTTCCCAAGTTGTTCCATCGTGGGTGCTGGGCCACATTTGAAGCCCCGCCGCCCGTCCGGATTGAAGGACTCTGCTGCGCAGCATTTTCCCAACGCCAAAAAGGAGAGAGCATGACAGGCACGACGACGGACCACTTACTACTTGGTTTTGTTTGCTTGAAACTAAACTAGTGGACTAGCCCCAGTAACTATAGCTACCCAATCCCAACAGATAACGTCCCATAAAGCTCGCACCTAGGACCCAATGTGTCTCGAATTGAAACGTGCCCTCTGAAGCCATTGAAGCCCATCCCCGCGCGACATAAACCAACCGACAACCCCAACTCCGTTCCAAATACCCAAGGAACCAAACAGCAAGCCAAACTGTGGCTCCTATAAGTCAATCAAATAACGACCCAAACTAAGAGTCCCAGAATTCAGCCGGTTAACCAAACAGAAACCGAAACTGATCTAAAGTACACAATGTGCACCTTTTTTTCATAATTGATTTCTTCAGACAGTTTCCCATCCCTTTTTCCGAATTGATTTCTTGATACAGTTCCGATCCTATTTTTTCCTAATTCCAAATCCTAATTTTTTCCTATTTCAATCCTATTTTAATCCTAATTTAATTATTTCAGGATTTCCAATGATAGCCAGCAGATGCCGATCACAACCTTAAGGCACCTTTAAAGGCTTTGCCGGCTTTAAGCACCTTCCCGATGTCTTTTGCCATTGCTAGAGCCGAGGGCACAGTATCACCATATGATTGAGCCTAAAGCACAGGATTTTAGAGTACGCGCAGGCCAAAATTTTAGGGTACGTGCATTTCTACGCTTTCGACTCGGTTTTATCTAGCATTTCAGGGGATTTTAACTAGCGCTCGAACGTTTCGACGCGCACCCTTTTCATCCCACAACCTCAGATCTTGATGAAACTTGAATTTGCCCAGCTAGCATATATGACATACTTGGTTTAGGGGACACTATATATAATAGGTTTTGTGTCTATATTAGGTATAAATATATACATATTATCAAGCTAGGCACTTAATTAATCGAGGGCAGAACTAACCAAGCTAGCGATATCACCTGTGGAGGATCACGGCGGTGGTGGCCCAAAGACATCCTTGGGCGTGCAGACAACCCTGGCTGCATCATCGATCTTGCTCCGGTACGTATTAATATATATATATATATATATGGTGGTTGTTCAGGCGGATATATATATATATATATGTATATCCGGGGATCGAATTTTCAGGGTTCGGGACGATCGCAAAGTTCGGGTGATCGGGACTGCGGGTCGTCGTGCTTCAGCAGACCAGACTTTGCAGTCTGCGGGTGTGTGTGTGTGTGTGTATGAGCTAGTGAGAGAGTGTGTGAGAGTGTGAGAGAGAGAGAGAGAGAGAGAGAGAGAGAGAGAGAGAGAGAGAGAAGGGTGCTGTTTGAATACGCTCCTTCCCCTATCGAAAGAGAGGGAGAGAGAGAGAGAGAGAGAGAGAGAGATAGATACAGAAAGGGAGAGGGAGAGAGAGAGAGAGAGAGAGAGCAAGACTTTCCCAGAGCGACAGCCAGAGCCAGAGCGAGAAAGAGAGGGTCAGGACTAATGTGGAACTACAACAGAATCTGACCTTGGGGCTAACCATATTTCAGCCCGGTATAGACACCCTTGGATCTAAAACCCATAAAGCTCTACAATTCCTTGAAGCTTCAGCCCTCCACCCACAACCCGGAACCGCAAAAACCCGAAGCTCAAACTCGCAACCCTATCACATTCGGACTAACCCTGCTTTGGCCTGGTAGACTACGTCCTTTAGCTAAAGCACAGCAAAGTATCCTAAAGCTTCAGCTCTCAAGCCACAACCCGGAACGGCAAAACCCGAGCCCCCAAACCCTAAAGCTTAAACCCGACCTAAGGCTAACCGTACATATATAAGGCCAGTATATACGCTAAAACCCCAGATCTGAAGCCTGACTAATTATCGTAAACTTTCAGCCCTGAACCCACAACCCTCAACCACAAAGCCCAAAACCCCAACCTTAAAGCTTCAATCTGAAACCATGATCCTTGCGAAGAACGAGGATACTTACAGTGTCACCATCTCATCTAGTTCCTGTCTGTAACTTCTACCTCACAGCTGAGGACCTGAAGGTTCAAAGTCCAAGCAGTATACCACGTATCGTGTTAAAGCTATATCATCAGCTATGTGCTCCAGTCGCATAAGCGAGCCTTATCCCACCAGCCACACACCTCAAGCCGAGCTTCGTTGAAGCATCGTGTGCTCGACACCTTGTCCTTGTTCGGCTTCGGGATATACCTCAGTTAGTGTACCTACTTGAAACCAAAGCCAGACCAGGGATCCCTTACCAAAGAAGTTGCGAGCACAGCCCATAATGATATCAACACAGCCCAGGTGCTTCTGGAGACGTTCACGAACACCGTCCTTAGCGAAGACCATGGTTATCGACCAGGCAGCATCATAAATCGGAATTGGTTTGGGTTTGCCACTGCAGACATGGTTCCCACTGCCCAGGCAGGGTCAAATGCTTGCTGTAGAGCAGGTAGCCAGCACATTCAAGCATCATAGCCTTATTTCTCCAAGGGCATAACACATCAACAGAAGGGGCTGATGTGCTACACCACCAGAGAGGAGAGGTAAGTCTAGAACGGTATCACACAGCGGATTGTCCCACTTTCCAGCGTCCAGCTCGGCCACGAATAGCTCATAATCGGTCTTCGACCAATCGATCGATACATCCACCCGAGGCTGCACAGGCTGCACCTCTCAACCACAGCAGCAAAAGCTTTTACAAGCATATAATCAAATGACAAGTGACAGGACCAAAAGCTACAACAACAAGATCTAGCACCACACAACCCACCGCCACCACCACCACCACCACCACCACCCACCACCACTACCACCACCACCACCACCACCACCACCACCACCGCCACAACCACGACCACCACCACAACCATCGCCGTCGCCACCACCGCCCCCGCCAACACCAACAACAACAGCAGCAACAGCAACAACAACAACAACAGTAATTAATTATCGCTACAGCAGCAACACCACCACCGGCAACAACAACACCACAACCACCACCACCACCACCACCACCACCACCACCACCACCACCACCACCACCACCACCACCACCACCACCACCACCACCACCACCACCACCACCAAGCAGCAGCAGCAGCAACAGCAGCAGTACACATGTCGGGCAGCAGCACCTCAGGTTCTCGTTGGACATAGGCTGCAATGGCTTGCGCAAACTTCGGCGGGTATGTCCTCGGGTGGGCGTAACACACATCGGTAGGGCCCTTTGGGAAGATAACGGACGGATCAGAAAAACCAGAATTTGCGATCTAGTGTCTGGCTCTGCTTCAGCAATTTACGATCACCCGTAAATCGCTTTTCATTGCGGCGAACAGCACTGGGGTGCTTTGATGTATAAGCATGCTGTCGGGATAACTTTACCTTCACAAGAGCGGCTTTGTCCTTCTGGGTCAGGGCACCAGCAACTGATTCCAGGTGTTTCACCATCCAGGAGTCATTCGAGATTGCAAAGTGTCTCTTCACGGATGGGGACCCGAAGTGGCACATGTACCAGAATCCACGAAACACCTGGGTACACCAATACAATGATAACAGCCACATCAGCAAAACTGCAACAACATGCATATGCAGCTACGCAGCTGGACACCTCCGACACAGGTACTCAAAGGCTGGGTTGTCCAGGAAGCAGGATTGCGCAGGTTGCTCCAGGAGAAACCGAACATTTCTCCAATAGAAGATGAACAGCAGCAAGCACACTCGAGAAGCAAAGACATTACCGCTGTTCACAAAGCCGTAGCCTGTGTTGCCCTCTGGATGAATGGCCGTCCGGCCCGAGGTCGAACGTGACCTTGCACACTGCGGCTTCATAAACATAGCTAGCAGCTAGCATTGTTGTTGTGAGTTCTGGCAGAAAGTGTCAAAGTATTGAAGCTAGATATACGGCGGGGCACATGATACTGAAGGAGTTGCACATGAGACCTATCACAGCAATACCAGTATCTCGTCTCAGACGTCGAGCTTCGTTGATGGCAGTCCTTGCACAGAAGCAGAAAGCAGCTCGAAACTGTTTTAGGATTAAAAGCAGCTCTTTTGTTGCAGCAAAGAATCAGGTATCCAGCAGCACTTAGCAAATCCATGTGAACTGGGCAATGCTCAAGTTCCATCGATTCACCACAGTAGCCAAGAGCCTTAAAGCGGTAACGAACAGAAAACTTTCGAACACTACACAGCCCGTAACAAGAGAAGAGTTTACAAGTCGAAGCACACGGAGGCTGGCTCCCACTTCATCTTCGCCGGCAAAGAGATGGAGAAAATCCACGTCCTCTGAGGCAGAGCAGGATTGGGGAAACCATAGACGATCCCTTCTTGGTCGCGATCTACAATACGGTGTAAGATCTGGGGGAAGGCTATTGCCGTGTACCACGGCCACGATAAAGCACGTTCGCTCTTCAGGGTTATTGGGGCTTCAGCCTTCCCGCGCCGTTTTCAAAGGTATTTAGCAGAAGATTTGTTGCGGGCCCATGGCTGTTTGTCGGGCTATTATAGGTCTCGGGCATATAGGGATAGGGCTTAGGGCTAGTTTAGAGTATCGGGGTTTCATGGTTGGAGTTGAGAGCTTAAGGGAAAATGGGATACATTCATAGAGAAGGTTCCCGGCTAAAAATCTGAAGGCTCAGGCTACCCAGAGTTTAGGGCCGTACCCTTTGAATCATTTGGCACTAGTTAACACAAAAACATCCAAGCCCGTAGCCCTCACGCCCTGTGTGACCCTGAACCCTCGAGACCCCTAAGCCATCCCCGCAGTGGGCCCGGCCACCGACACCAAGAGCATCAACCAGTCGGGGATTCGGGTCGTTTTGCTTTTAAAGATCTTTCTTCTCGATGTACATCGAAATCCAGGGCCTGTGGGAATTTTTAAGGGGTTGGGGTTTGGGATTGATTTGACCCTGGGGCTTTCTGATTATAAACGAAGGCATCTGCCGCCCCTTATCCCTGGTATGGTCCCCGTCCTGCAGAGTCTTCTGGTGAAAGCCCAAAAGAAGCAGCGCTGTAATCAGCTGCAAAGGGGCACCCCACTGCAACAGTTCCGGAACCATGTTTCACACTGCTTGGACTGTCTGAGCAAGACATGCACACAACAAGCCACGATGACAAGTCACACGTGCACTCTGAAGTTTCTGGCAGACATGAATTGCAAGAATTGGGTCCGTTTTGGCAACTTGTCACGCTGGCACAGAATCCCCCACCCAGCGACACAGGTGCTCCATCGAATTTGCAAAGAATGTTGCACAATCAAAGGAATCGTCGTTTCTTCATTTCTCCCTCACTCAAGCCCGAGAGGAGGGCTGCTCGCTTCTTGGAAGTCTTCCACATAGTGGAAGCCTCGCGGAATGAGATGCCCTTCTTCGCCTTCATGCGGTTGATGTACGCGAATCGTTGATCCTTGAACTCCCCTGGCTTGTAGAGGGTCTGAGAGTCAGCAGCCTTGCTGCTGTCCCCAGCGCTACTTTGCTTGGGCTTTTTGCGTGGTGCCTCTAGCTTTGCACAGGCATCAGTCTTTTTCTTCTTCTTGTTCTTTCGGGTTTCTGTTTCGGGATCTTCGTCGTCAGCATGCTGCAATGGAATCTCATCATCATCCTTGCTCCACCTTAACAAAGAAAAACCAAGGGCAGTATCCCGAAATCTCAGATCACACTTCATCCCACAATGCTTGCAAGCCACTGATCGCTTGGCAGGATCGCCTCCGACTTGAACGTGGAGATCTTCTTCAAGTTCTCCAGCACCTGGGATTATTTTTGGAGTTGTGCGACTACATAGGTATAATATTTACAGGCTTGAAGTAGGTGATAGTCTGATTTGTTTAGATTATTTGCTGCTCAAGAACCTTGGGTGGAAGCAGCCTCCCACTTCCGGTGGGCAAACTCGCATCATCATTAGCCTTCAGCTTCTGCAGGATGCCATTCAGTCGATCATTCATAGGGCGCTCCCTGAGTATACAGCTAGCACGGACACGGAGAGACAATCATAGCACCTGTAAGTGCAACAAATGTACAGCACTTTAACTTAAGTCATGGGGCTTGCGTGTCTTTGGCGGGGCAGGTTCCGAGACTTCCTGAAGTGTTGCGGGCTTTGGGAACTCAGACTGAGGTACACATGACACCGCAAGCAGCACCATCTATAGATAGAGAATGACAGGCAAGAAGCATCCTCCAAGTGTTCATGGGAAGACAGCGCTCGCAGGCTCACATCATCATCATGACCGCCAGCTTCGGACTCCTCTGCCTCATCGGCATCTTCATCCGATGGCTCCTTGCAAAACTTTGCAATAGGATCGTGCTTCAGGGTTGTTGTGGGTACAGTACATTCTATAGAATGCAGTTGTTTGCCTTATGCTTTGCAAAAAGCACTTTGCACACTAAGAGTCATTCTCATCCGGCTCCTGGACTTTGTAAAAGCCATACCCTTCCAGCTCTTTCTTCAAGTTGTAAAGAACACAATGCCGGGCACTTTTCGATCGTCGAGCCAGCTCCTTGAATTTGCTAACCTAAGTGTTGGGCAACTTGCTAAGATCTCGGCTTCCACAATTGCATGACACTATGACTCTTCGCATATTGCTTCAGGGCTCCAGCTTGCGCAAAGCATTCGAAGCCTTTGTAGCATAATCCACAACTGCGGGAGTTGTTATTGTGACTCCACGAGGCAGGCGCCGGGTCTCGTTGAAGAAATATAGTAATGCATCATTCAGCACATAAGCTGAAAGTCGGGTACGCTTTTTTGAGGTTCCCCTGACGACCGCGGCGATGACCTGGGCAGCGGATGATAGGGTTCAATAGGGTACTTATGGGGGTGTCAGGATCGACCTATGGTCTTAAGGTTTATATAATGGAGGTATATATTAGGGTTCCAAAGAATAGTTATTCGGGCTTAGGGTAGTGAGGTCTTAAAGGGCGGGTGCTTTTAATATATAGTACCAGAGTGCGAAGCAAGGAGCCCTCGGGTTTACTATGACATCTTTGCGTGTCACATACTTCCGAAGTCGCAGCAGCTTCCCATTCGGAGACGTGTCTGTAATGATGTTCAATCCCACCTTAGATGTTCGTGAAGAACGAAAACACATGATTGGTGTACATGAAGACTACAAACGTATATGGTAGCTAATTCAATAATGCTAGCTGGGAACATGCTTCAAGGCTGCCTCTTTGGCAAACTCACGCCCAATCTTAACAGCCTCCTTGCAAGGTGCAAACTGCACCTTCTCAGGAAGCTTTGCATCCGCCATGGCCCGTAAAAATTACTGGCCAAAAGAAAACCCTTGTATAGAGCACATCAGGCAGCAGAAGCCACGAAAAGGTTGTGTAGTGCATGCATGGTATGCATCAGGCAGAGAGTAATGCCCTCACAAAAGCCTTTGCAACACACCCTGGCACCCTGGGGCACTCGATGACTCACCACGATCGACCAGCTGGCAGATTCTCGGCCGGTATGGCCCAGGAAAACCAGTCGGCATTGAGCACCCTGCGTTGTTTCGCAGACTTAATGATTTGCTCCCTAAACCCATGTTGAGTAATTTCGCACTGTCCTGCCTCGAATCGAACCCTTTAGCCGGCACGGCCAGCATGGGGGCAGCCGCTAGCGCATGGATCAGCATGTACATTTTCGCGAATATTACTTTACGATTCCTGACATTCGACCTACACACAGTACCTGCTATTCAGGGTGTTGGACACGATGCACCTGAAACTCTTTTCTCACGAATGTTTCTGCCGTTCGGGACTTAAGAGGGTTCAAAGCTACAACACAGAAACCTATAAAACTCTGCACTATAGTTTTCCCAGGCTAGTCTACATCAGACTGTATAGGAAACACATACCCCGCTCTGCATGGTTGATCTGGCGCAAATCGATCGGATCAGCCAGTGCGCACCAGCTTGTGGCTGACGGGACAAAAGGTCGAGCTTCAAACTGATCTTTTTCGGCTTTCGGGAGTTTCGGGTGTAGGGCTTGTCGAAAAAACACGTTTATAAACCTATATGATGTATGTATATATATATATGTATATAATATAGAAGGCGACGATATCCTGCATTAGGGTTGTCAGATCTTTCCGAAAGTCGGTCCCACTTCAAGACGCCTGGAATCTTAAGGATGCGTTCAGGCTTTTGTCCACGATCGATTCACCCCTCAGTTAAGGGAACAGTGTTAGGGTTTGTATATTAGGGATGGAGATTAAGGTTTTTTCTTTTTTCGCACTCGTCAGATTTTCATGGTTGAGGTTCGTCAGAACCTCAATTATATCCTAAACGCACACCAGCCAGGCCAATGGGGGAAAGCAAACACACCCTTTGGCGATTTTTTGCCATTCAGTGCTTGCAAATGACAGCATGCGCACACTGAGCCACCAAGTCCACTAATTTTAAGGGACATTTCAAACGCACGCTAAAATAAGGGTCATTTCGTAACGCTACCAGAGGCAGAAATAGAAGACATTTAGTCCACAAGGCAAGATCCTCAGACCCACCGAGACGGCGTTGGAGACGGACTCTCTTCAGCCACACACGGCGCAGAAGCTGGCGGGCAGGCTCAGCTTCGTGTCTCAGGCGCATGACGCGGCTGCGGCGTCCTGCCGGTCGGCCTGGCGGCGGCGTTGCGCGCGTTGCGCCAGCTGCCAGCTGCTCCGGGACATCCGGCCTCGGTTCGTCCCCTTCGTCGATAACGGCGCCCCGCAGGCCTTACGCGGATGCCTTCTTCCAGCCCAGCGAGATCAAGCACAAAGCCGGCCACATACCGGCGGGGCTGCCCACCCACAAGGGGGCGCGCGGCAGGAATGGATGGGGGTACGTGGTCAGGGTCGGCGGCCAGACCTACTACGACTACGGCCAGGCGCCCGCCTCCTTCTTGTGGCGTTCGGCTCCCGGCGAGCCTTTATCTATGTGCTTGAGATCGTCGCCCAGGTCCTGGCGCCGACGGTTGCCGGAGCGTTGGCGTTCATTGACAACGTCGCCGGCCAATGGGCCCTTACCAAGGGCTATGGAAGGGACCCCGAGGTGAACGGCGTCTTGGCGGCGTTCTGGTCCCGGCGAGTGCCGTCCAAGGCGAACGTTGCGAATGCCCGCAACCGCCATGACAGAAAACTCGGTGCTGCGACTCATCGGAGCAAGGCTGCGCCCGGAGCGAAGCCATCGACCGCTACCAAAGGAGCTCCTACAGCTTCAGAAGACGTATCAATGAAGAGCATTCAGAAAAAAGGGCAGCCGTCGCAGGCCCCTGTGGAAGTCAGGGAGGTAGGGGAGCCACCCTCGGCCCCAAAACAAACTATCTTCAGCAGGGGGAAGCTGAAACAGATTGAAACCCTGCCGTCAGGAGTATTGCCAGAAGACCTGCAATGCAATGACAGAAAAGGTCAGAAGGCAGACAGCCATCCAGGGAAGCCGAAATCCGGCCCCTCCAAGGGGAAGCTGACTCAACAGCAAGGGGCTATCCCTAACACAGGGACAAAGGGGACGCTCAAGCAATGGCTTGAAAACACGGGGATATCGACAGCTGAATCATCGAGAGCTGCAAACAATCAGCTAGTTGCTGCTTGCACTACTCTCGAACCGCCTCCAGTGCTTGTTCTTGCAAACCCGCACAACCTATGCTACCTTAACTCGTTGGTACAGGCACTTATGTGGATCTACAATGCTCGGGCCTCAGACCGTAATTCTCACTTTGGGGACTTTCATCAGCTGCTGATTCTCAACCCGACTGGATCGGTTCAACTTTATCGGAGGAAAGCGTGGCTTGATTTACTCCGAACGTGGCCCAGAATACATCAGCAACATGATGTGGCTGAATTCTTCACATTCCTCACTGATCATGCACGCCTGCCAGGCATACATGGCTCATGGGAAGCCCGATCAATGGAAGGGCCCCTTCTTCATGCTCATCAGCGAATGAGCCCAGTGCCACTCATCACATTACTACCTTGTAAGCCCAACAAAACTCTTCAGCAGCTCATTGAGGATTGGACCTATGAGCAAGAAACGGGAGAGGTTACGGCACTCGTCAAACCTCCACCGTTTCTGAGCATTCAGCTTATGCGATTCAGCGGGGACCTCAGAGGAGAAGTAGGGAAACTGCAACATCGAGTTCACCTCTCGTCACGGCTGCAGGTGCCCACATTCACCGATGGTGTTCACACGGAGCCCTGCACCTACGTGCTCAATTCGGTAGTGTATCACATTGGATGCACTCCGGACTCAGGTCACTATCGCTCAATGGGTGTATCGGCCCCCACGGGGGAGCCGTCTGCCGCCTTCTACAGTGAGCTCCAAAGGAGCCTTGCCGAGGACGCCGCCCACCCGGCCCTCTATGTACAGAACGATGACACTCCGACTGTCGTAGCTAACTCTACTGACCTAAATGAGATCAGTAGGACGTGGTACTTAGCTCTCTTTTCATGGCCGCAATAGTCGGCCTGCCGCCCTGGGAAGCGGCATCGTAGTAGTCCGGCGTGCCTGAAAAGGCCGTTCCTGTATCCCATTGACGATACGGGTACGTAGCGCCCGCTGAATAGTCGACTCGACTAAAGCGTGTGAATGAAAAAATGAATGCCCGCAAAGACACTGCCACGGCGGTAGCGACGGGATGGACCCGCGTCCAGACGCCGGCGGACCAGATCTGCGCCATCCTCGCGAAGACCGCCGGCGACCTCGAGTTTGCTGAAGGGCTTAGCTTAGTCGGCTGTGCCGGCGCAGTGTGGGGGTGGGGAGCGCCGGGCGGGTAGCTCAAAGCTTCCCCGGCGCCGGCCAGCCTAGTGGGCGGAGGCGACGGACCCGGCGCGATGCGCTCCGATCCCATACAAAAGAAGGGAATTCGTCGTTCTCCGTGTTAGCCTTTTTCGGCGTTTCCCTAAACGTCGGTAGCACATGTCGTGTAGCACACGTGTGTGCGCATGGACATGAGCGACCCGTCGTGCCGGCAGCTGTCCCGGCTCGACGTCCTTTTTTCGGCCCACCCTCTGCCACCCTCTTGTAGGGAGTGGGGAGGAGGCCTCCCCAATTCGGCGAAGCCGTTTGCTAAAGACTTAAGGGTGGTCCCCCGCCCACGGGCGGCGCGTCGGGTAGCTCAAAGCTTCCCCGGCGCCGGCCAGCCTAGTTTGGGCGGAGGCGACGGACCCGGCGCGATGCGCTCCGATCCGATACAAAAGAAGGGAATTCCGTCGTTCTCCGTGTTAGCATTTTTCGGCGTTTCCCTAAACGTCGGTAGCACATGTCTGTCGCAGCCGCAGCATTGACCAGGTCTGCTTCAACAATGTCATCGATGCTTGTTCCAAGGCCAGCGATGCGAACAGCATCGTAGCAGGACTAGAAGCAGCCCTGCCCCACTTCCAGAGGCCGGGCAGGCAGCCCGCGCAGAACACTGGCTGTGGCGCTTGGCAGAAGGCCAGGGTTCGTAAATGCCATTCCGTGTGCTGTTGCACGTGTCGACCGCATGTTGCAGAGGCAAGGATCTAGGATCTTACCGCCGACCTTGCGCCAACACGCCAATCTTTCACTGCTGCTGCGCAGGCTGCGGACCGAGAAGTGATAGCGTAGCTGATGTCGAAATCGTCCTTGTACTTGCTAGCAGTGTTTCCAACTATTTCCAACTTATTGTTGCCAGGCACATGCCACGCTGGGATCTTTCGTAGACGTGGAACGTCTCTTCCGGGCAATGGAGGCTAGCCGCTGCAGGTAAATTTAAGTTGTGCCAGCACAAGCCTTTCGAGCCTTCTATACGAGGTCAGGGGCATTTCGATGGATGATTCTGCCTGACCGTTCAACTCTCTGCTTATGCACGAGCACGCCCACGCCAACGTGAACGCCTCGAGGACCCAAGATTGTTGTAGGAGCATGCTGCAAGCAGAGAGGCAGGAAACTGCGAATGCAGCTAACGCAGATGTGGTTGTCGTGCCAAGTCAGAAGACATGTAAAGTGTCCGCAACTCAATCCCATCGAGGAGGCACTTCGCAAGTCTCACAGCCAAGGGTTCCTTGGCGGTGCGCACAGGCTTCGTGGCTCCCTGCTGGTGACATGGTCATCAAAGCCGTGGTAATCCTTCGAAGCAAGCTTGTCTTTCTGTATCCCAGGCTTGCCATCACCAAGCCGCCTCTCCGTGTGGCGAAGCTGAGCAGCAGTCAATATCTCTTGAGCTGCTTGCGGTGGTTGCGAGCCTAGTTGAAGCGGAGAGTAGTGGCACTGTGGGGATTCGGGGTGATTTGAATTTGGGTTTATTGAGCCTGGGGCTGCTAGAAGCTAGCGTGGATTCGTGGAGTGTGCCTGAGCCGAGGAAGTCCGTCCTTGGTGCTGAGTAAGTGCGAAGGTAGGGGGTCGGTAGAAGAACGCATCGCCATGTTGTTTCTGCATACTTCTTCCTTCAACTCGTGGCATCGGGAGGTTCCTGACCTCAGTGACTTCGCAGAGGAGCGTCGGCCTGGCGGCGGTGCCCTGGTCAGAAACAGACGCGGCACATTGACTTGTCAGCTTTCCACGTTTGATTGGTTTTGTGTTGCTTGGCTTTTGTTTTTGAGAAGGGGTCGGCGGTCCGAAAGCAGCGAAGAAAGCAGTGACGAAAGGACGGCGTGTTCTCAATAGTTTGCTGGGAGCCTGCAACCCAAAGCGCAGGTATCAGCTGCTTCTCAGCCCGGATAGTGCTTGGGGACGGTGGGAAGCTTTCCTCGTAGAACGAGAGGTTGCCTGGCGAAGCGTGGCTTAAACCTTAAACGGGCCCTACTGTGCAGAAAAGGTGGCCCAGAAACACGGTGGAAAAACACCAGTTCATGCTGCGCCGTACAGGCACTGATCCCGCATCGTCATCATCGCCTACCTCCGTCAGAGGAGTTTCGGATCGTGGCCACATGCCGCTTCAGTGAAGAGAAGGGCTCATCGAACGCAATAAATACCATCACGGATCTAGTTCGTGTTTCAAGATGTAGCAGGTCTTTTGCATGCCGTGCCTGCGCAAAGCATGCGACCCCGCTTCCGAGAAAACCTCTGAACAGAAGTTTTGTATCATGGGTTTTCCGGGTCTGCTCGCGGAAGGATTGGGCTCGAAACCATACTAATGACTCTACTAATCACTAATGATTAGTGACTAGTGAGGCGAGCTATCTCGTTTGTGTTTTTAAAGTGCCGCATTGCCACCGTGCTTCATTCGCGAGCATGGCTGGCAATCTTCAAACCGAAGGTAGCCAGGGCCCTTTAGAATACACGTGATGAGAACGGCCTGTTCTCTCAACCAAGAGAGTTTTGAGTTGCCACACATAGCAGCCTGCTGGGTGTAGCGCTGCGCCTGCCGCTAGTTGGGATTGTCAGAGAATGCTATGCCCGAACCGCCTTGTAAAGTCCTACAGGCAAGCACTTATCTTTGCCCAGCTTGTCGGCAGTCGTACCATCTCAGTAGACTCGCAGGCCTTTCGCAGGGAAAGTGGGGTGACGAGGGGTTGGCTTATGCTTGTTGCTTGACCTGCGAAGCTGCTGATGTCTTGGGCCTGCATGGTCGTAAGAGCCGGCAGAGGCCGCTCGCTGAGATGGCCAGGATGTGCTGTGTGTTCGGCAGCTGGTGACAGGCCGTCCAAGATGTCG
Organism: Symbiodinium sp. CCMP2592; assembly: GCA_905221615.1. Taxonomy (NCBI): domain Eukaryota; class Dinophyceae; order Suessiales; family Symbiodiniaceae; genus Symbiodinium; species Symbiodinium sp. CCMP2592. The sequence continues at coordinate 702,876 of CAJNDT010003201.1, forward strand.
GGATGTTGGGAAGCAGTGGTGTTAATTTTTCCCTTTACCGGGATACTTCGGGCACGACGTATCGGCCGGTAGAGGTGGGGACATACCAACTTACTCCGGTCGAGATTATTCCAGACTCGTGCAAGACATATATCATCCAGACATCGGGCAGCCAAGAGTGCTGAATTAATGCGCAAGCACCTTCCAGCGGTATGTCAGCAAGCCATGGAAGGTGTGAGTCGTGGGAACCACTAGTCCTGCTGCTGCCGGTGCAAAGGGCATGCAAGAGAAACAAGCTCTGTTTGGAGTAGAAGTCAGAGGCTTGGAACATCACCGTCCCCTAGCCCCAGACCCCGGAAGAGGGAACGTCAGCATAATTTATCATCTTTCCCAGTTCCAACCTCTGCCTTCTACCGTAGCTTAGGATATTGACGGAAAGCAACGCTTGTTGTTGCACTGGGTCAGATGGTTCTCTTTTGCTCCCTTCGCACCAAACACAACAGCAAGTCTTGTGACGCAGATCAAGTCTAAGTAGTTTTGTGGCACGCCGGTCAGGAAGCTAGAATTGCACCTCCACTCATGCCAAGACGAGCTGCTTCATCACGCTAGGCACGTTTGAGTTGGTCAACCTAGCTTCAGCGAATTCCTAGCATCCCACTGCGAGTCGTCAAAATGTGCCGGTGATTGCTGGCTAGTAGAGAAGAGGCAAGAGGTGTAGACATCCGGACACCGTCAGCATATCTACATGTGGTGTAGAAATAGCACTGACAAGCTTCCTGTCGCACTTGCCAAAGTGGCGACCCACTTTTGTGCGGATCCGATGCGCGGCAGCAGGCAGTCAGGAGTTCCTCGAGGTGTCCTGGCTCGAAGACGCGAGAAGCATTTTCGCAACTGCCAGCTTCGAATCTGCGAACACTGTGAGCTTGAGACACGACGTCGCGAGGCAGTCCCAGTGCTGTGATGCTGACCAGCGCCGGTCCGTGTTTGCGGGATGAACACTTGCCCCGATCGAAGTGGTTCTGTGTCCGAAGGTGTCTGTTGGCTACGCGTACTTGCAGCTAGAGCTCACAGGGAGGCCTTCAATGATGGTCGGTTGGGTGCTTGGACCTGCGATCTCCCCTGAAAGGGTGTTCTGTAGAGATACTTTGGGCTAGCACCGGCTTTGAGCAACCAACGGTCAGTCTGTAAAGCCACCATCCCCAGGCAGGCGGGGTGCAGGGGCAGGAAGGTGCAACAAGAGCCTTCAAGACTCCAAAGGCGGCAACTGATCGCAAGAACACTTTCCTCTCTCTGTACATTTCGCCGGTAGCCGAAAGGGATCACTGCCTTTTGCCGTGGCTGGGCTGGCCTCTGGTTCTGCAGAGACCAGGATTACTTCCCATGACTTCGCCGGAGGCCTGGCAAGGAGCATAACTGAACATAGACAGAGCTAGGCCTCCGGGTAGTAGTCATGTGATGGCATCCTTGGGCAGAAACCAGACGCAGTGCGTGGTCAGTCTCGGCTTGGTGCTAACCCCGGTCTTGACTGTGGCAGGCGGGGGTTTGGTTGACTTAACCTGATCTTTGCAAATCCCTGCAGAGATGCCGATCTCAAAAGACCCTGACGTCTGCCCACTGCCACATGTGATCCGACAACGGCCGCGAAGGGCATGTATGAGCGTTCCTCTGAAGGTCTCTTCAGGTACTCGTACTCATGTTTCATGTCGTGCTTGACTCTTCTCTTCTTCATTCGAGACAGGTGCGCAACGGATCTCAGAACGAGTCGGTGCAGCAACTTATGTCAATTAAAGACCTCTGGTGGTATTGAGTATTGAGTATGGGGGGGTAATTATTGATGCCACGGCCTAAGAATGCCTTCTGACCGCGAATATGTGCCTTTCGCAAGCCGTCGTCGGAGGACCCTCAGTTGTTCCGAGATTTTGGCACAGATTGGACGGGTTTGGCCGGCAGCCTGTTCGGACGCACTCAGACGGGTCATAGAACAAGTTCAGTACGGGAGGAAGCTCATTGTCGGGAATTCTTGGAGCGTTCTGAACCGGAGTTCTGGCAAGTAGAAGAGCCCCGACACTGTGCACTGCATGTTCAGTTGAAGTCAAGCCGTTGAAGATTACACGCTGCATAAACGGCCAGCGTGAAGATGATGTGAAGTATTTCAGAGAGAAAAAAGCTCGCTGGCCATGATGGAGTGATTTGGCACCTTCATATACATGAACCCATGGCGATCCATATCAAGCAGCTCTGAAGACCTTTGTGGTGGTATTTCGACACTCTGTCCTGTCGACGCGTGTCCACAGGTTGCCCAGCAGCAATCGGACAGTGTCGTCATCCAGAACGCGCCTGCCATGGCCTTGTATGGTCTAATCTTATACATGTACGACGCAGTGGCTTCGCTGAGATTCGGACTAGGCTGCCTAGGCGTATGTGCGATTGTAGATGCCTGAGGCGAGATAGGTGTGGAACAATCAGCACTCCAGCTCTAGCTGACTCCAGCTCGCGTTAGACAGGCCCGCCTATTCGTGCAGTGGCTGGTGCAAAGTGCAGTTCCCACTGAAGTTGCGTAAGACGATCCCCGCAGTTTTCTGTGCTCTGGTCCAGACAAGGTTGTGATCCACCTGATTGTGGTGAGCCTCATGGAGAGGCTCACTTTGGCTGAACTCTTGTACTGGCTTGCTGCATTCTTCGGGATTTTGAGTGCAGGCTGTACCAAAAGGGGGTGTCCTCGTCGGTGCATATGGAAGGTCACGTCAGAGACCTGGCTGTGAAAACCGCGTAGGGCTTCTTGATCATCTGACCAACCGCGGCATGTGTGTACCAGAATACGATATAATATCGACGTATGCTCAGGTCTCGTATGCGGAGCATTTGAAGTCGCTTATTTCGAAGGTGCATTGCATTGCAGTACTTGCCCATGACGAATGTTGCTTTAACTGGCTGAACGGCAGACGCTCTTCTTTCAGCTGGTCAACTATTTGGGTGCCAGCCCAAGATGACAGCAAGTCGTACCGATTCCTGATGATGAGCAAATGCGCCGCTGACTCTCTCAGCTGCGCCTCCATAAAGCATCCTTAAAGCACCAGAGGCGTGTCACGGGAATCTGTGTGGCAAAGTCACGATCGGATTCATGTCGCCAAGGTGGCCTTTAGGCAGCAGCTCTCATGGTTTAGTTGTGGCACCACCCCTAGACAAATCTATGGAGCTTTGTCATAATCCGAGGTTGGTTCTTGTATGTGGCCTTTTGCATCCAAGACTTGGAATACCTCAGGCTCGGTCGGTTTGGCACATCGTAGCATGACGTGTGAGTGTTACTGTAGTGGGGAGGGGGCTGGAGCTAGATGCATCACGTCTCCACTTGTCAAGTTCTTTGCAGATCGCAGCTCCTCAGCTTCATGACCGTGAAACAGGCTGTTTCAATCCGCTTCCTTCGCATCCCTGTCCATGCAGCTACAGTCTGACCAGCCATCGCAAGGAAGAAGGTGCAGGAGAGGTTCGCACCTGTTCCAGTTTCCCCTTGCAAGTTTCTACCGTTACAAGCTTCTCTCGTTTGCAGCTCCTCAGCAAAGCTGATAACCGCGACTCGTAGCAAAGATGACTCTGCTGTGATGAAGGTAAGGTAGCCAGTAAGAGTTCGGGGCGACTTCCATGCAGGAAGGCCAGCAATGCCGATGCTGTGGGTCGTTGCAGTTGCACAAGAAGTGCTTCTGCCAGTCGGCAGCTTAGCCACCTCTTCATGTGCCGAAGAACTCATGCTTACTTCGACAGCAGCCTGGCTTAAGTCACCCTGACAGCGTGCTTAGGTCATACTGCAAAGATTCAGACGCTGGCAGGCTGTGAATGCCGTCATCAGATGGATACAAAATAGAATCAGCATCGTCAACCACTCTCCCTGCCTCTGCGGCTTGTACTTTCTCAGCAGCCGGCAGGGAAAAGCAGCTCAACCTTCCAGCAAGGAGCCAGACGTGGGATGCTAAGACATAGTTCCATGGTAGCTGAGAGTCTGAGAGTCTAGGTGTTGGCTTTGACTGCCAGGCACAGACGTCTTCGGCAGCTGCGCCTAAGACCAGAAGGAGCGGACCTAAGTGAAGCGAAGCTTGCAGCTTCTCGGGGGGCAGACTCTTGACCCGCAGGTGCGCCTCTTTGCGTCGGCTTGGTACTCATGCAGTACTGGGCGATGTGCGAGGCTTAGGGTTTGTCAATGCAGCTGTGGATCGCAAGATCGTTTGCCGTCGTGCTCCTGAGCCGCCACACGCACCAGGTTGCTTTCAGAGTGCAGGATTCAAGCCTGCTTAGGAGGCATGTTTAGCTTTGGTTAGACTCAGACGCTGTGACTGCCAAGGGCACCTCACTGGAGAAGGATGTTGGCCGGCAGTTGGCTCTTGCTCCTCGGCAGATGAAGATGATGGATCTTGGTATTGGTATCTTGTGGTGGAGCATGATATAGAATCAGTCCCCGTGCAGGACAAGACGGACCTCTGCACCGAGTACCAGCAGCTTGTCGTGCTCTTTGCGCTTACGAGCTCCTTTGCTGTCCAGTCCCGAGACCTTGACTTCTGGTTCTCACCAACTGAGCATGTTCGGGGCTGTAGCTCTGCAACTGTGCTGACAGATCGCCTTTCCTTGCGGCCCGTTGCTGGCGCTACTGCACAGCTACGTTTCGAGGCTGGGCACAGACATGGAACTGACTACATGATGGGTTTCAAGGTCCAAGGAAGGGTGCATGGCGTGGGAGGCAAGCATGTGTGGGATGCTAATTGAGCACCCTTTCTCTCGTCATGCCCGGGACTATTATTGGGCCAGTTGCAGTTGGTTGAGCTAGAGAGAGAGAGAGAGAGAGAGAGAGAGAGAGAGAGAGAGAGAGAGAGAGAGAGCTGTCACATGCTTTCAGGCGAACAGATGGTTACAAGTTCCTGATGGTGCGCAGCGAGCTCGTGCAGCTTCCATGCCGTGACATGCATCCCATTGAGCATGTCAAGAACACCGGTATCACTGGTCATCTGCCGAACATGCTGTGTGGCCTGTAAAAGTCAACTAAGATTAGTCAAGCACTTGTGGTGTGTGGTCTTATGGAGGAACGTGAAAGCGCGGAGCCTTTGTTCTGCATTGGGGTACGGATAGAGATGGCAGGTCAACATGCTCTCGGCGCCCAGTGCAGCAGATGGAGTAAGCCGGCACAGAACTCGCACTGCATGTCAGTGTCAAGAGTCAAGGGTCGACCTGTCGCTCAAGACTCAGCCGTGTCAGACCTTGCCAGGTCATCTCGGATACCTGGGTAGAAGTTCTTGAGGATCAGACCTCGGCTGTTGTCATCCAACCTCGTGTCTTGAAGGGTCCCAGCTCAAGATTGCACTTATCAGACAGCGAAAACCGAGCACTCGCCATGTGCACACCGTGGGCCATCAAGTATGCGTGCAGTCGGGCATCACCATCGTGCAGTGTAGACGTAGTACGACCCTCAGTGGAGTGGAGTAACTACCCGCGAGAGGCCCTCTCGATTGTGTCAGTGGTGTGCAACGTCGCCGTGCTCGCGGTCTCTGGAAGCAGGCAGGTTGCACTGTGGGAGTCGTATACTTTGTTTCAGGTATTCATGGTAAGGAAATGAAAATTGGGACACCAAAGTTGAACAAACAAATCAGTCAGTGTGCAACCGAATACATCATCATGCCTATACTGCTGTGTTATGTCGGGCTCACTCAGTCTGCAATGTCTCTCTTCCGACATACTCATGCAATGCTAGCTTCTTTTGGTCGGCTAGGTCTTGCTTTGCATCTGCGTTCATACTTGGCCTCACAAGCTGGAGCATGCGCTGCTCATCTTCAAGGTGGGGCATGCTCGCAGAGCCCAATTCAGATTCAGCAACCTGAGGAGTGTTGCTGCTGTTGTTGCATGATATGTTGGCACTAGGACGGCATTGGTTGTGGTGAAAGAATTAGTTATTCTTCCCTTGCTTTGTTTCTCAGCATGGAGTGGCTCAAGCTTGGGATTCAGCCGCATTTGGGTCTATCAGCCGAGCAGGCAAGTGTTTGCAGCAGCATCATGGCCGAATCAGGGAGCATAGCTTGCGGAAAACCGGAACTGGGCCTCGTCGTGTGCTCCCTGATCCTCTCCAAGATGAATGCAGAGCCGGATCAGCATTGGAAGGAGGCACGGCACAGGCCAGAAGATCAGTCAGAGATGTGCTGGTCGTTCCGCCGGCCTCCAGGCTCCTAACTACGTTCCACCGTTCAGATCTCGGACCTCGTCGAATCAGCTCTGCGCTCTTTGGAGTGTTGATCAGGCCAGTGCCACTGGTACCGTGCCTGGCCGTTGGGCCACCAATCTGGGGCTGCCAGCAATGGATGCAAGTGGCGCCGGGAGTGTGGCATGCGCCTCAGTCTGTGTGCAAAGTCCTGCTTGGCTCAAGGCAAATAGTTGTGTCACAGTGTTCCCAACAGAGGTGTGGAATGTATGTCGAGCCTTCAGTATGTTTTCCTGCAGGCAGGGCCGGGTGTCCGACTATCAGTCGCAAGTTATACAACTGAGAGCATTCAAGGCTTAATGTGCAGAATGATGCAGATGCATCAGAGCACAGGGTGTGGATTCATTGGTGCCTTGTGCAAGGCGATCCCTGGTGTGGAGGCTTCTCCTTTGCCGAAGATGAACTCTGTTCCTGCAGCCTGCCTCATCCCGAACGATGAGACTGGAAGCACGGACATCACGGACCAGGACCTCTCTGTCCTGCTAGGGCCCTTCATCAACATCTTGGGCACTGCCAAGATTGTCTAGACTCGCGGCAAGCCGCCAGGAGGAACTTGCCGGCTTGGATGCAGGGACGGCATCGAGCACCACTTGGGAGGACGTAAGTTTAGGGAGCTGTGAGCTCTCTGGGTCGTGTTCCTCGGGGCCCTCGAGCCTGGCCCGCGACCAGGACGACCCCGAAGTCGCCTGCTTGCATTGTCAGCTTTCAACCGATCAGAGGCCTTGCAGCGTAGAGATATCCGAGGTTGAGCTCCGAGGGCTGCCTTTTTCAACAACCCTGCAGGCAGGAAATTCAATGTGAAGATGCTTGCAGCAGCAACTCGGTTGTGCTACAAGGAGATGCGGGGGTTCCTCAAAGAGCATGCTACGTAGTTGGCAGCGCTGAGCTCAGTGGACATGATCTGACTTGGAGCTGACCCGGAATACTTCATGGTCTCGAGATGCAATGCTAGGATACTGGAATTGCCCTCAGCGCCTGCTGCTGAGCAGGTGACTTGCACGTTTGTACACTGCTTTCCGTGTGTTGCAAGTGGTTGCAGGTGGTCTGCACATTTTCCATAATATGGTTCATGTGCATGCACGCGATCCACTGTGTGGCTTGCCGAGCACAGGTTATGAGGGATTTACGCCCCTCTGGAATCGCAAATGTCCACTTTCGCACGAAGGAGGTGCGGGAACTGGAACAGCTGTTCGGAAGAGTTCTGTGCAACTCCACGAATGCTGCATATAGTTTGTAGATCCCTGCAGGCCTCGCTTCGTGCCATTGATGCGCTTCACATGAAAGAACTTGGCGGCCGGTACATCGAGGCCAGCTGCCAACTGTCAAGGCTCAAGGGTCGAGAAGCGACGGACCGACGCAAGATGGTCTACATGATCAGGTTGGCTTCCGGGCGGAACGACTGCAGGCGCGAAAGCAGAAAGCTCGGAGCACAGCGGCTGAACGTGAGGAGCCGCATCTCGCGCTGATGTATGTGTCGGAGACGGCGCAGTTTTGTCGGTCCGGCATCCTGTAGGAGTCGCCGGTGACGCCGCGCTGCAAAACGCCCGCCTTTATTCTGAGGCCCACCCGCAGGGATGCACTATCCACCACGTACTTAGACGAGAAGTTCGGTGGCAAAGCACAGAAGCCTGTATGCCAGTACCAAGCCGCGAGGACACCTTCGCCGCCGCGATTCTGGAAGCAGGAGCCAGACGGAGCAGTTCTCATCGCAGTCACGGAGCTGCATAAGCCCGAAGCGCCTGCACACCGTAACGTAGGCATCACGCTTGTTCACAGGAGTTTTACCAAGACGCATCCTCCTTTCTCGGAGCCATGAAAGCAACAGGAGCTTCCGATCGTCAGGGCAAGATTGAAAGACAGGTTCAAGACTCAGACAGGGCCTTCCTCTGTCCAGGAGAATCTCTGGCGCCGGAAGTTTGCGTGAAGGTGCAGCTGCAAATGTCATCACTTGTCTCGTATCAAGACTCGGGGTCCGAGTTGTGTCCTGACGGGAGCATTCGGAGCATTCGGAGCATTCGGATCCGACAGGTAGAGAAGTTGGCCGCTGCAGCAAACATCAGCCATGGTCGCACATGGCTCGTTGCCCACGCTCTTAGGTGCCGCCGGTGCTGTCGTCGATGGATCTAAGGAACCCAATGCCAAAGCCGAGTCTGCACCAACTCAGGAAGTCATGGTCACAGAGGATCAGAAGAGAGCGTGTGCCGCCATCCACTCCTCGCAGATTTACGCTTGCTTAAATTGTGGGACCACGCTGGCCGAGAAGTCCACCCAGCTGCGTCATCGCAATTTCTCGGAAGTTGGCACCATTGTTGACAAAGACGGCATGGGGTAGCCTTCAGTATCGGCATATATGCTACGCAACAAAAAAGACGATGGCCGTGGACTGTCTGGGGGTAGAGCTGCTACGATGTCCGACATCGAGATGTTTCAGCGTGACAACATTTTCTTTTGTGGCCTGCTCGGCAGCCTGTGTGGTAGTGCTTGGAATGCCAATATTTGCCTCAGCTCTTGTTGCACCTATGCCCGTGCCTGCTGTGCAGCGGACGTGGCAGACGAGTCGCTAGTGAGTTCAACTTTGGATGATGCATTCTTCGATGAAATTTTCAACAAGCATTTTGGGGGCACGCTGCTTCGTGCACCGTCCCCGCACGAAGACACCTTCGGATTGGAGAATGCAGTTGTTTGCGATCTCCAAGAGTGTCTCGTGGATCTCGAACTGAGGCAGGGCCGCCTTTTTCAGCCTTGTAAGGTTTTCTTCAGGCAAGATGAGAAGCTTGGTCTCCTTGTCGAAGCTATTGCGTTAATGGACAGCGAGAGCGCGCAGCCTGCGCTTTACCAGAAGCAGACTTCTTCCCTTAACGAATGGCTGTGGGCAAAGCGCATCGCGGTTGCCGGGGCGGTTCAGCGCCACCAGTTCGAAGAGCACCTGATGCTTGGCCACATGGTCATGGAGACCTTCGTTGCGCTTGCCTATAAGCATTTGACTGCAGATCACTATGTCTTCAAGCTATTGGGGCCAATGTGCAGCGATGTGGGCTTCTTGAACCGCTCCTGGGGACTAGACCTTCTGTTGACCAGCAAAGGAGCACCCTACGGATCCTTCCTTAAGTTCATCTCACCGAAGTCAATGCTCTCCAGGAGCGGCTTGATCCAGCAACTCATGCGAGCACGGGAGCGTTTCGACCCTCGGTCCTGGTTTTGGTTTGACCAAGGAGGCTACATGAAGGGAGGTTCCGGAGTCAAGGAGTCCACAGCGTTTCCTGTGCGGGACACAGCCGAGAAGCTCTTTGATGCGATGCTGCTCTGGACAAGCGCCGTGGTCGATACTTACTGGGAGGAGCAGGATGAAGCGCTCCAGTCTTGGTGGGAGGCACTCTGGTGGAACCCGATGAAGCTGGCAAAGCGGAAGCTTTCTCAAGACACTTTGTCGCACCTGCTTGCCACTTGTATTCTGCAGGCCACCTATGTGCACGATTTAGCCCATGAGGCTTGGTTGCATGAGAACCACTCTCAGCTAACCTGGACCTTGAGAGACCAGGCGCCAGGATCGACTGATCCCAGGGATTACTTGCCTTCCGCAAAAGAGCAAACCCTCCACCACTTGGGGCTCATGGCTCTCAATGGATCCAGCCTTGAAAGCCCCATTCTGTCTTATCGAAAGGTTTTCCCAAAGGAGAGCCTCCAGCAACAGTTGAAGACTTTCGAAGACAGCCTTACACGAATCGTCCTTGCCACGCCTTACGTGAAGAGCCTTGGCAGTATGTCTCACTGACAAATTTTGTCGTCAAGCGCGGCACCAGCCCGGAAACGACGAACCAGTGATCCGCTGGTCCGCTGTAAGCGGCACAAGGTCCGCACTTTCTCTTGCATTTTACATGCGACCGAACGCGGCCCAAGGTGGCCGCAGTGCTGGCAAATGAATGCAAATGAGAGCTTACGCTGAGATCAAAGAATGGCATCGTTGCTTTCATCAGTACATCCGTCTTCTGCTTCTGATTTCCAGCCTCAGTTTCCTTGCTGTGGCCAGGCGCCATACCCAACAGCTCTACCTTCAGTTGAAGGCCCGCCATTGCCTGTAACTTGCCAGCAAGATCCGCGTCGCCGAAGCAGATTTCAAGACAAGCATTTTCGTCCGCTACTGTAGCCTGGGGTGGCTGCTGAGATCCTCGTAGTCACCCTGCATGGCCGGTGCACTGCATGGATACGCCAGGCCGCGACTCAATGAACTCTGCCCATCGCTCTGCCTGCCCAGATTCCAGATCTCAACACTTCGGCTCACAAAGCAAGTCTGAGTCTTGCGGCGTCCTTGCTGAGCCAGATGTAAGGCTCTGAGCAGAGCTCGCCTACGGAGCTACAGGCGGAAACAATGCCGCACAGCAGATCGTCCACTGACACCATCTCGGTATGTCTTGCAGCTGGACTCGTTTCGCATCCATTCCAAGGCGGTGCAACCATTCATGAGAACACAGGGGCTGTCCAACTCCGTTCGATAATGCATCAGGTACTCGTAAACCATCCTAACACATCGTAAACGTCATGTGACACGACATTCTGGCCATGCAACAAGTTGTCTGCACGGCGATGCTCGCCATACCGCACCAGGAGGGCACAGACGATGCCACTGCGACAGTGCCTGGTTCACTTGTCGAAGACACTGTGCGCCTTGAACCCAGCGAGCTCGCAAAGTTACGGCGTAGAAGGCAAACATGGCTGCCGAGCATGAGCTTGCCATGATCCCGCGTCGGAGCGGACTTTCAATATGTCTGAGTTTCAGAACATCTTCTAACTTACGGTGCTGGAGTTGTGCAATCAGCCAACATTGGCAGGCACCGCTGTGATATGAAAGTCAGTCTGCTTAGGTGGTTTAGTAGTGTTCTTTCCTGCTCGGCTCGCCCATCCTAAGTAGATGCCCGAAGTGCCATTCAGGAAATGAGAGATTCTGCCAAGGCTGGGCAAGACAGGAAGTACTTCTGAGACGCTCAGAACTCGAGGTTCCCTGGGCCTGGTTTGGTGTTTGAGTGTGGCTCTTTGCTGCTTGTTCGCAACAGCAGCGTGGAGCAAATGCTGCAGCAACTGTGGCTGGAGCTTGGGACGGCAGTCATGTGTCTGCATTGTGCTATGAATGGTTGCATTGCGGGCTCTGCAACTTGCAAGACTAAGATCCCTGCTGCAGGCGTCCATAGCTTCTAGCTGAGCTGAGCATATGTTTACATATTAGTAAATTACCAGCCTTCGCCGTCGGCACCTCGGAAGAATCTCAACGGCCACCGCCTTTTCCTTGTGTGAGGTCCGGCTCCCAGACTTGTTGAAAAGCATCAGTATATCAGTACAAGCGATCAGGTCCGCTTGATCAGCACATCTGCATGGCGCATGATAGTGTTTGTGGTCAGATTTTAAAAAACGTTTGGGCCGGCTGACCGAGTTTGCAACCTTGGAACATACAAGGCCAGTCCAGCACCCGGGCATATGGCCAACGCCGAAGAATGCTACTATGCTCCGGTGGCAGGCTCCAAACATGTCATTTTTGGGTCATGCCATTACAGTATACAGTCGCACAGGTTCAGTTGTCGTGGTTCTGCGGGCTGCGGCAAGTGGGATGCTTTAATCAAGCTTTGTTCCTTTCCTGGCCCAGGCGACGAGGACGGTGCAGACCAAGGACCGGCTCATCCGGATCATCTCTCCACGGACTAGCAGATTTCAAAAGTTGTGCACTTGGCAACCCCCGTGCTGTGCGGCAGGCGTTGCAAGATGTGCGTGCAAAGGCGACAGCCGCATCCGATGCCAAGAGCAGGAGTGGATGCTGTTGGGTCTGAACAGGGCGCCATGAGGGTGTTTGCATGTGCTTCCAGGCGTGGCCTTGCCGCCCTCCTCCGCAGCTTCGCCGAGCGTCGGCTCCGTGGACAGAGCGCTGTGTCGAAGGCTTCGAAGAGCGGAGGCGAGTCGAGGCGAGTTGTCTCTGCTGTGAGGCCGTCTCGGCTCTTGGCACGGAGCGAAGGCAGCGGCACTCTCCTTGTCAGAGTGTTAGGCGACACTTGACATTCTCTGTTCAGGTGGATGGATGCGCTTCATCTGTTTACGACTGTGCCTCATCCCGACATCGTCACGTTCAACGCGACAATGATGCTTACCTAAACGCCTTAGCCTGCAGGAAAGCAGAAGTCTGATTGCTCGGCCGGTGCAATGATACTTCCACAACCGTCGGGTTGTGTCGCGTCATTGAATACAGTCTGATCTTGGCTCGGCTTTGTGGCTGGACTAGCTGCTAGATGCAACTGAGTCCGAACTCCCTGCAGCTTTGGCTGAGTATTCGTAGACAAGCAAACTACACAGCCGTTTGATCCCAGCTGAACGTTGGCAAGGCTGTAGAAGCGAAGATAATTGAAGTACAGACTCAGCCCAATCGAGTGTCGACTGGGCGTTCCTTCCCGTCAAGGACCCGACATCGGTGCAGGTCACAGGGGAAGTGTTCTTCGAGGAAGCGCGCCAGTCGCTCCCGTCGAAATGCAGAAAGAACTGTTCGGTTACGAAACACTGTCGCAAAAGGAATGCTTCGGCTTCGAAATCCGTGGCCTTCGACCCGTTTGCGTCTTCGGGACGACTTGCCGAGGAGCGCTCTCGGTTCAGGGCATCAGTGGCTAAAGGCCTGGGGCAGTCCTCTCATGCTGGGCTGGTGCTAGCAATTTGGCACGGGTACCGGGTACATGCTCCAACTTCTTGAGACTGCTTGCAGACCCTGCGACTTTTCGGCGAGATTCGCGGAGATTCACAAGGCTCGCGGTGTGTCCTGCGTCGAGAGAGTCCACACAAAGTCCCACTGGCATGCTGGCGATTCGTGCAGGTGCATTGCTGAAGGCTGACGTGATTTCGTTACCTGGCTTTCAAGCTCTTGGTTCCAGACGTCGCACTCCCGCTTGCTAATTTTTAAGAAGCCACGTGGCAGGGTGCGCCAGGTTCCTTTCGAAGGACTGCTGCAACATGTCTGAAGTTTGGCAGTGTAATCGGCAGGCCATATGTGCTTCCCAGGTACAGCAATGCCATTCGGGCCAATGCAGCATTGCTGCTGTGGGAGGAGGCGAAACCTCGTTCGGCTATTGCTGCTTGATGTCGCCCTGGGCAGATCTTGGCAAGGCTGTGCATCTGCTGACGCACATGATCTCTTTCGGACCTGAGCCGGATCGGCTGGCGCGGCGCAGCAGCAATCAGCAGTGCAGCGGATGGTGACGCCTGGTGAATGAATGGAGGGAACTGCTCCGCTTCACAGCTGAGGTGCAACCTGACCCTCGCCACATGTGCAGAGCATGGCAAAGCACATCTCGCTGCCAGCATCGTGGCATCTCTGGTGCATTTGAGACAGGTTGGAACTGTCTTAATTTTGTCTCAAGGCCAAGCCCATGGCATCCCATAGATTGATCACAGGATGTTTGCTGGATGTGGCCGAGCCCAGCTATGAGAACAGACAAAGTTGCGTCAGCAGAAGTGTCACACGTTTATGGCGGCATGCCAAGGAACGGATGCGGACACGTCGTCAGCAGCTGGCACGGCATGGCAGTCTTCCCACTGTCTGCCCTGAAGGCGTCAACTCCAAGTACCATAGGGAAGCATTGCACTTGGAGAGGTGGCAGCCGTGCAGCTAGCACCATTACTGCAGGACAGCAGACCGAAGAGCAGGAAGAGGCCTGCCGACAGCGTTTCAATCATAGTCAGTCGGGTTTGCAACTTACGAAGTCGATGGTTCGTGCAACTTTCGATTACCGGCTACCAGACCTTGAAACAGCAACAGTTTCTTTAATTTGCCCCATGGTGCCCAGCACATTGGAAGCGGGGCCGGAACTTCCGGTGCTGGACCTGCCAAAGAGCATATGATAGCATGTGTGTTGGACAGAACAGCTTATGACAGCGGATCTTCCCGGGCTTTCAAACGACGCACATACATGTTGGTTTGGTTTTTTGCACGAAGACGTTAGGATGGCATCCCTTCACTGCAACTGCTTCTACGCCTGAAGTAGTGGCGCAATGCCATAGGAAGATGCTTCTGATGACTGTGTGTCAGCAAGCATCCTATCAACAAGCGTGCCGACGACGCATACGCCATCAAGTCACAGGAAGCATTGCAACGCCATATCTTGGACATGAGCGTGTAACTTCCGCGGCGAAAGCAAAGACGCCATGATCTTGCATTGGAGTCAGCAGATTCGCAGGAAGTCCGAGGGCAAAAGAAGGGGCTAACGCTGTTCCAGGGTTTTCCAAACTGCAGGGTCCCTTACTGCCGATTCCTAGCAGTAAGGAACTAACTAACTGTCAGAGTGTCTTTTCGGCTTACGGTCAGTTCGGCAGGCTTTCGTTTGCTTGTTGCAGCAAACATGGCTTATTTATGAAAAGAATCGGCGGAACAGAGGCTTGGCCCAGTGCTGGCAGAACATTGAAAATTGTTTCTGTTTGTCTAGAGTTGCCTGAATGTTTTCCTTCTACCAACATACCGGAAGGCTGGTCACATTGGCCAAATGTGCGGCGAACATGACTTGATATGCGAGAAGCATCCACTTTCGTGCTTGCAGAAACATCATGCCGGGTTACCGGGGATCTCCGTGTGCAGGACGCTTTCCCGCCGGCATCCAGGCCTATGGCGGTGAGACCACCAGCTGGATCAGGAGATGGGTGCAGGTGTCTCTGAAATCACGATGCCGATGATGCGGATGGTCATGGTGGTGATGAGGAGTGGCACGACGATGATTCTGATGATGGTCGTTCGGCGATGCTGTTGGTGATGGCATGTTGTGGTTGTGGTTGCGACAGCAACTCGAACGATTCAAGCTTGGAAGGATTGGCAGCAGCTTGCAGGCGCCGTCTGGTAAGCACAGGCGAGTGGTACTGCTGCAGTGAAATGCATTGCATCTTATGTTTGGTGGACTCGACTGCTAGACAACCTGCCCAAGCACGGATTCGGGCTGCATGTAGGAAGACTCTCTTGGTGGTCAATTGCCTTGGGGCTGCAGCATTGCAACCCGAAGCCCTGTAGGTCTGATGGAGCGATGCGAGCAGCAAAGCGCCGCCATCGAGGTGGGCCTTGTCTTTGCTTTGTTGAATAGCGGTTGGCAAAATTTATCCAGATAGTGCAGGAGCCTTAATAAGTAGCATAAGTTTTGGGTGCCCACTAAACTATATTATGATGTAGGCCCCTATATGATTGTGCCTGGATGTTTTGCTCTTCCGAGGATCGACGGCCGTGCACAAAGCTGGCCACCGCCACGCACCCTGCCGTCATTCTAGCACCATCTCGACTCCGTCGTGTTCCAAGGTCTCCAGCTTGCCAGCTACATCTCTCGACCCGAACAAGGCTGGACCGCTCTCAACAGGACGACTTTTCAAGCCTCCTCTGCAGCAGCTTCTGGCTGCAGGTGGCAGATGAGACCAAGCGTGTGCTACGCTCGAACTACAATAGGCAGGTTGTTGGTCACATTCCGCAGCTCAGGCTTTGTTGTCAAGATTTGGACGTCGAGTCTTCACACGTGCAGGGCATCAGCCCTCCGACTTTGTACCAGAACTAGGCACCGTGGGCCAACTACAAGAGGCGCAAGTGATCGCAAGCGGTTGCTCAGATCTGTATCAAGACTCACACTCGGCGGACTTCTGGTGGACATCGACTTGCAGGGCGAGGCGGAGGGGATTCCGACTGTTCCAACTTGCCGTTGCTTTCGCACCGTCTTGTTGCAGGAGGTCCGACTCCACACAGATCCTGTTCTCCAGGTCCCTCTTGCATCTTTGCGCGGGTTCTTCCAGCTCCTTCCTTGTCTTTGAGACGCGTAGCTGTTGAGGTTCTGGGACAGTTTATCGGTTTTACAGGGTCGTGGGTGGGTGTTGTATGACTAGTTCTGCAGTGTAGGATTGAAAACTTGCTTGTATCAAGTGCTCCACTTCTGGTCTCCGGAAGCATCAAGCCCGCCTGCTTCAATGAGGCCCAGGACAGGAGGCTTTCTTACAGCCTCAGGGCTGGTTTTGTCCCTACCGGAGCCTCGGCCGCTCTAACTTCATGTCTTCAGCAGTTTCGGGGCTTCAGGTTCTCTTCTCAGCGTGTAGCTAGAAGCCGTGTGTTTCCTTGACTCGATTGGGGCACCCCACTCGGCCACCGCAGTTGGGGGGAAGCGCACACCGCTTCCAGCTCCTTTCTTGTCTTGGAGACGCATAGCTGTTGAGGTTCTGGGACAGTTTATCGGTTTTACAGGGTCGTGGGTGGGTGTTGTATGACTAGTTCTGCAGTGTAGGATTGAAAGCTTGCTTGTATCAAGTGCTCCACTTCTGGTCTCCGGAAGCATCAAGCCCGCCTGCTTCAATGAGGCCCAGGACAGGAGGCTTTCTTACAGCCTCAGGGCTGGTTTTGTCCCTACCGGAGCCTCGGCCGCTCTAACTTCATGTCTTCAGCAGTTTCGGGGCTTCAGGTTCTCTTCTCAGCGTGTAGCTAGAAGCCGTGTGTTTCCTTGACTCGATTGGGGCACCCCACTCGGCCACCGCAGTTGGGGGGAAGCGCACACCGCTTCCAGCTCCTTTCTTGTCTTGGAGACGCATAGCTGTTGAGGTTCTGGGACAGTTTATCGGTTTTACAGGGTCGTGGGTGGGTGTTGTATGACTAGTTCTGCAGTGTAGGATTGAAAACTTGCTTGTATCAAGTGCTCCACTTCTGGTCTCCGGAAGCATCAAGCCCGCCTGCTTCAATGAGGCCCAGGACAGGAGGCTTTCTTACAGCCTCAGGGCTGGTTTTGTCCCTACCGGAGCCTCGGCCGCTCTAACTTCATGTCTTCAGCAGTTTCGGGGCTTCAGGTTCTCTTCTCAGCGTGTAGCTAGAAGCCGTGTGTTTCCTTGACTCGATTGGGGCACCCCACTCGGCCACCGCAGTTGGGGGGAAGCGCACACCGCTTCCAGCTCCTTTCTTGTCTTGGAGACGCATAGCTGTTGAGGTTCTGGGACAGTTTATCGGTTTTACAGGGTCGTGGGTGGGTGTTGTATGACTAGTTCCGCAGTGTAGGGCTGAAAACTTGCGTGTAGCAAATGCAGGATATTGCAGGACACAACGTGGTTTCAATCAGATTGATCGCTGTGGTGGCGACGACGCCGCAGCCTCAGGCCTTGCCAGACCGCACTTTCGGTTCCAAGTTGTCGCTCATTCTCCTGGAGGGCTATTTAGAAAATCTGCTGCGGATGCTGGCCATGACTATCTTCATGTGTTCCGTAAGGGCCAGGCTGGGAATCTGCTGATCAGACGGACGCAAGCCCACGCAGATTGTAACGGTACGTGGTCAAGTATAGGTTGGTGCAGACACGGCGGTGAGCAAGAAGTACGTGCGTATAGGAGCTTACATGTTTAAGTAAGGGTGGGAAGAAGTCCGCAGATTAGACGGAGGGCTCTGTGAACGCAAACCCGTGTGTGAGGGATTGTGAGGGCATATGCTAATCATGACCTCTCAAGGACCCCATTGAGCAGACACGCCTGTCAGTGCAAGTGCACGTGTATAGGAGGCTATTCGCAAAGTCAACGGTGGGAACGAATCCGCTGATCTAGCGCGTTGCGTTGCGTGTTCTAGCTTTTTCGTAAACCAATAAGAGTCCGGCAGACCTTGGTGTAAGAACAAGTGCTTGCGCAGCGGACAGATGTCGCAAAGGCAAGGGTGGGAACGACACCGCTCATCCAAGGGGGGCGGGTTGTGCGGCTTAAACCGGGTTTACTAGGAAGCTGGCTTTTGTACTTGTGGAGATTGGGCGGGGCACTTCTTGCGATTGAAGGTTTTCTGAAGCATTATCGCCAGGAAAGATGAAGAGATGAAGGGGACACTCCTCGCAATTGACGGCTTTCCAGAACCCCCACCCAATGAGAAAGATTGCAAACCCTAGTCTTCAAGAATTTAAGTTTGAGTTCTCCTCCAAAAAGACAAACCGCGCGCTTTGTTCCCCCCGATGGAGCAGGACTTAAAACCAAAAACCTTAGGGACCAGGGCTTGTGATTTGTCCCTCCTTGGAGGAGAACCTGGACTAAAAACTTGAGAGACCAAGGGGGCACACTCCTCGCGAGGGACGGTTTTCCAAAGCATCATCACCAGAACAGATATTGGGGACACCCCTTGCGCTTCAAGGCTGTCTAGAGCACGTCCAGACACGATGAAGGGATTACAGGGACACACGTTGCGATGGACGAAAGCTGAAAGTCTCTCCCTGGAAGGGGAAATGTTCTTCCTACATGGAGGGACCTAGACACAGTCCCTCCATCTTTTCGGACATCCTCCTCACCCTTCCTGTTGATGCTCAATTTTAAGTTTTGCTTCGCAAGGATCTCTTCTCTGAACTCCCGCATCTGTATGTCTATCGGTCCTACTGAGATATGTGGATGCACGAGTCCCTGCTTGGGGGACTCTGTCCTTGTTTTGGAGCATGAGGAGGGTGACTTACCTTTTTCTTTGTGAAAGCTGGGGTGAGGGCCAGATTTCGTTTCTGGAAGGCTGGGGGAGCTCCATCTTTTATTCTTGAGCGTATGCTCTTTTCCGTCTGTTGAGAGGTCATTTCTCCCTTACCAAGAGAAATAGGCGGTCTCTTCTAGCCGATTCAGGGGCAACTGCCTTGTATACTCGGTCGCTCCGTGTACTAGCGCGATGTCTACCCATACATGAAGGTTTTTCGTGCCACTCAAGTTGCCGCATACGTGCAGACACTTTGATTGGTCGATCAGTGTCCAGGTGGCTCTGCCGGTACTTGGGCTAGTTTGGCTTCCCAAACATGTTTAGGTGCAGATAAAGGTGGGAAGGAATCTGCAGATCGATCCGATGGGGAAGGGTGCGATTACAAGCCCATGTGGATATGGCAGTTCGTGTTGACGTATGCTACCAGTGGTAAGGGCTCCTGTGCAGGTGCGGCTGTGAGCACAAGAATGCGTACAGGAGGCTAGTTATGTGCTTTTGTAAATATGATTTCGCAAAGGCATGAAAGGGCGGGAAGGAATCAGTGAGGGGGCGCAGTACATAACTGCAAGTGCATTCGGATATGGTGGTATATAAACCGGCTCCTGTGTTCACGGTTGTTTTGGTAACGTCCCTATCCGTCGCCCCGCTTGCCACGCTTCAGCAGCTTAGGTTTCAAAACTTTATCTCTTCCCCTAGTTTTTGTAGCCTTTAACATGCTTGGGCTGTCAGCACTACTTGGCAGCAGCTGTAAGCCAGACATTGTAGCTCCAGCTGCGTTGCATGGACGACCAGCCAGCGCCGTATTCACTCCAGCTGCACTCAGTGCTTTCCGGCTTGATCGTGAAGTGCGCACTTTCGACCTTCGTGTTGCTGAAGCCCTCGCTTTCTGATCGCACTCGCGGGCTTTGTGATCGCCTGCACGACCTCGAAGCTGAAACAGATAACCCGCTTGTACGGGACAATCCGCCGTGTGGAGGACGAGGTCAAGCAATGTCGATGGTGGCTGGTTCACCTTGCCGATAGGACCACAGCTGTGCAACATGCGGCAGCTTGCATGCGCCCCTGCGTGTGCTGTTGCTTGCACCGGCCGTCACGGGCTTGTAGTTGTAGGTGCACCCTGAAGCATCGTATGATCATGGCAACGATTTCCTTGTAGTTTACTTTTCTTGTCGATTGTTGCAGCCGGCTGCGGCTTGTTCGGTATAGAGACTGAGTTCAGCTCCAG
This sequence comes from Symbiodinium sp. CCMP2592, assembly GCA_905221615.1. Taxonomy (NCBI): domain Eukaryota; class Dinophyceae; order Suessiales; family Symbiodiniaceae; genus Symbiodinium; species Symbiodinium sp. CCMP2592. Next base: position 722,752 of record CAJNDT010003201.1, read on the forward strand.
GTGGTTCATGATCTTTTGACCGGTGTTATTTGGTCCTGGGCTGTCCAGCCATGTCCGACATGCCGAAGAAATATGCGTGGCAGACGACTGTACTGCAGGATACCTTGCAATACATTTATTATACAGATATGACTGATATGACTCAGTTGACTCAATGTCGTCGTGCTGGCGCTGGAGCAGATCGGGAACGGCTTTATTCGGCTATAATGCTATAGCCCTGTCCATTCATTCGATATCGCTTAGTTGACTCAATGTCTTCGTGCTTGCGCTGGAGCAAACCGGGAACGGCTTTATTTGGCTATAGCCCTGCCCATTCAATCGGACCCTTGGATACGAGCACCTGGTGCGCAGGATGCAGCTGTCGGGTCGACTCGATTGCAAAATATTCGCTGGAGCCCGGCCGAGATCACTATGTCGCCTCTGATATCTCGGCATGTTGCGGCTACGTTACCGGGTTTGGCGCAACACCTCAGTAAGCTCATGGATTTATCGGTGTCAGATACTTTACTTGAATTTATATTCAAGGTGGCAGGTGCGTTTAAAGCTTTGCACATTACCTTTCACGAAGCACCGGAGATTTGACCTGGGTTTTTTTTTGCAGGCGCAGGGTCCGAAAAGGTCCCGTCTGCACCGACCGTGTCAAGTGCGCTTGTGTGGTTTACGGCTTGGCTTATGAACTACAGAAGCCCAAAGTGTTCTATTTCTGGCAACACTCGAGACTTGGCGATACAAGGGAGTGTTGTCCATCCATATCAGAGAATGAGAAGAGTGTTCTTGCCGAATGTCGGCTGCTGTCGGGATGGCAAAAAAAACATGCTCTATAAGGGAGTGTGGTGGGGCTGCATCGGACTGTAGATATGAAATACGGCGGGAGGCTTCTACCAAGCATGATTCGGCCCAGTGTGTTTTGGGCCTACCTACCCTATTAGGGCCTATTGTGTGGCGGCAGGCTGCTGAGGGCATAAACGTAGACTGGAATTCAAGTGAGTCTGGGTGCCGATATAGGTGTCCTAAGAGGTTCAAGCGATTCTGCGAATACTGTTGAGAAGGAGTGATAACACGTCTGGAGGAGAAGGCCAGCTCTGCAAGATACTGGTTGGAACATGGAGCCGATGACGGGTTGATAACCCTATGGTAATAGGAAGATTTGATCTTAAAGATCCTGCGCAAACACTTGTAATGAATGGAGTCAAGCTTGGTGAGTTGAGGGGGAGTGAGTAGAAGGCTGTCCATCGCATACATCAAAATGGACTGTACAACTGAGCGACAGACCAAGAGCTTCCAATTAGGGGGAAGATGGCCATGTTTCATAAGCGGAGCGAGCTTCTTGGAAGCTTCCATTGCTCATGATATTCGAGTGGAGATGTTGCCATTTTGGCTCAAGTTGCTAAGTTGTTGCCTGTTTGTGAAGTGTCGATTCCTTGAGAATTTTGACAGCGACCGTCTCATGGCTGACGTTTGACGTGTTCTGCATTCTGATGCTGGCTGCAGCGTTCCTGGTGTTCTCGGAGAAGCTGGCGGAACCACATGCCCCTCGTGGATCCCCTCAAAGCGGACGACCGCCAGTCCAAGGGCATGTTCCAGCATTACGCGAAGAAGCCGGTAGCTGCAAGAGTTTGAGTGTAGTGCGGTTTCAGTTTCAATGCTTGTGCTGATTGCCATCAAGCCACACAGCAGCAATATAGCACACCGGTGTGCTGTGCTGCGAATTGTGAGTCTGCAACTTGCTGAAGTGCAAGTTCTTGCTTTCTGTTTTTCAATCTCTGAGGGGCGCCGGTGTGTGCCTAGGTTTGACGCGTGTGCTTTCAGAAGTGAAGGATTTCAACTGCGCTGAGTTGTGAAAGCCTGTGTTGACACTGCTTGCATGCCACGAGTGTGATCTGCCAAATACGGAAGTTGTGTCGTGAATTGTAGGATGCGCGTTTGACTTACGAGTCAATGTTGTGCAATCAAACACTTCCCTGTGGCAGGCAATTGAGCGATCGAGCGCAGACTCGGACGAGTCTACGTCTACAAGCACAGCAGTAGATCCCTGTGTACCAACCCGCGTAATCGAGAGCATGATGTACCCGAACACGTTCGCTGGTCAGGTGCAAGCAGCCGTGGATGCAGGAGTGCCAGGCAAGGCGATTGAAGAGATGGAAGCGCCTGGGGTGTCCTCGCTAGAAACAGCGAGACAAACCTTGGACAGGGGCCTCGTGAGTGAACAGTTGCAGGCGTATCTTCAGGCACTGGTGGCCACTGCCTTCGCTTTTGGTCAGCAAAACCGTAACCGAGGAGCAGTTCGTACCAGGCGGGACCTTCCAGTGCTTCGCCACAGCAGTGGGGGATCCATGCAGAAGGCTCTCGCGGCCGCCCTGCCGCAGAATCGCGAAGCAGCGCTTCGTGAGTTCCGAGATGACATCTGGGCCAGGAGCAACACGAGATCACAGGACTCGCGTTGGAAATCGTGGTGCAAAATTTGCTGGGCGTGGAATGTGTCTGCCCTTAAATCCAGAAGTGATTGAGAAAGTGTCTGCGTCGTTGAAGGCAGGTGGGTACAAGTCAGTGCGCCAATTCTTCAGCAGAGCACGACGCGAGCACATTGTGAGCCTATGCCTTCAAGTACCGCCTGAAGTTGAGCTCGCCATAAAGGATGCAGTTCGATCATTGGAGAGGGGCTTGGGCGGCCCAGCCTTGAAAGAAGCCTTTCGCGCCGAAGACATCAAGATGACAGCGAAGTCGCGCGAAGAATGCAGTGGGGCGGCTCTGTTCGCCTTGGGAATTTGGTTCCTCCTGCGCGAGCTCGAGATTGCAGCACTGAGAGTGAGGGACATAGTGATCGACATTGATCAGAAGACTGTGAGCTTGACGTTGAGTGCGTCCAAGACTGACACAGCCGCGAATTCGGTTGTGCGTACACACAAGTGTTACTGCAGCTTTGTGGACAAGGGGATGTGCCCGTACCATGCGTCGTTGAAGTTTCTGCCCCACATGCCGAAGGACCCCGCGTTGCCATTGTTCTCAGATGGCACGGGCCAGCCTTTGGCCAAAGAGGAAGTCATCAACAGAATTCGGTCAGTCTTGCACGTGAACAAGATTCCGTTGACAAAGCCTGGCATCGCTGGCGCACCTTGCAAGCAGCGGTTTCATTTCCATTGTCTTCGAGTCAGCGGCGCGCAGATGCTTTGCAGATTTGGAGTGCCGCTCAGCACGATCATGCTACTCGGGCGCTGGGGTAGCAAGGCTATCGAACGATATGTGCAGGATGCAGAGCTAGACAACTTCAACATCGTCAAGAGACAGCGAACGGCAGTCGATTTGGAGGATCGAATCAAGGAGCTCGCCGCCAAAGTCGAGGCATTGCAGATCCGGCCCCCGCTAGTAGTTGCGAAGAAAGCCCATGCCCGCGATGAGGGAGAAGCCCACAAACTTCCTCTGTTGTGGAAGTCACGCTGCGGTTGGTCATACGGAGGATCGCATTTTCTCCGAGCCAGCGAACAAGGAGACAAGCCGCTATGCAAGCGGTGCTTTCCGCAGCAAGCAGAGCTAGACACGCCGTCTAGCGATGAATCCGAGGGCTCGGAAACCTCATCTGAATCTGAGGCGAGCTCAGATAGCGAAGCAAGCTAGACAGTGTTGGAAGCCGGCGCGCTGCCAACACGGAGCTCGGATGGACACGGCGTCCCATGTATTATAAAAAGTCACAGATATGAGAATGGCGGGCAGCAAGACGACGCTGGGCACTGTCGTGTTACAAAGCAAAAGATCGTGCGGTGCAACTCGTGTCGAAGCGTGAGGATGTGAGCATGGGTCGCAGCGCTGACAGTGTGAGTGCAAGTTCGATTTTGTGCAAGGTGTCTTGACAGCTGTGCTCTGTCGCGAGATTCTCTTGAGCTTGTGCTGTGAGTAGAGCCTCCCAATCTCTCGTTGTGCGCGCAGGTACACCCTCGAAGCCATGGCAGCAGCCAGTGCCTTCTCAAGCGTGGTGGACGAGACAGGAGCAGGAAAAAAACTTCGAAAGTACTTACAGGCTCGCGCAATCAATGCCACCGCAGTCATGGCAGCCATTGCCGAGACCGTGGAGGAACTCGAGTCCGTGCTTGTCGAGCCGCTTGAAAAGGGTTTCAAGCTGCCCGACGGGCAGAACCTCAAGCTGTCCGCCCTCGAGCTACCGGTGGAGCGAGCTCGGCTGCGACACTTGTGGAGAGCTTGTGTGAAGCTTGTCAATGGCAAGCCCAAGGAACAGGCCGCGGCAGACGCGGCATCATCATCACCCAAAGCAAGCAATGCGACGAGCAAAGTGCCCAAGGAGCTCGCGCCGGGATACTGGCAAGCGCAGTTGCAGAAGTACGAGGCGGTGATCGTTGCGGGTGACGCGCGTGTGTTCCCTCAGCGTCAGATTCTCGGTGCCGAGGCGATCATTGCAAGACTTGCGTATGAGCACAAGACCGCGAGCTACACGGGTTTGGGTCTCCATGAGATCGTGCAGGCACGCTACTTCAACGCCGCGCACGAGCCGAATCCGCTCAATTCGACAAAGAAGAAGGCAAAGGCCGCGACGACCGTCTTGACCTTGACCGAGGATCACAAGTTGGAAGCCGAGGCCGAAGCGCCTTGGGAACCTGCGAGTGTGCTTGCGTTCATCGACTGCTTGAAGGCTATCAAGTATGCGTGGTTGTTCGTGGAGCTGGCCCCGGAAAAGCACATCGTGAAGTACATCGAGTGGTTTGAAAGACAAGTGCGTGCTAGACCTCAGAAAGTTGCGCAGCTACGTGTGTTCTGGGAATCCACGTCTTGGACGTTGGCTTTGGGAATGCGAGCTAAGTGTGCCTTCGCGGACTTGACGCAGGAAATCATGGGGGACATGCAGGCTTTGCAGGACGCGCTCAACCGCGATGCCATTGTCGAGAAGCTCAAGAAGCCCAAGTTCGAGCAGTTGAAGTTCGACCAGGCGACGATCAACGGGACGTACAAAGGAAAGAAGGGAGGCAAGGGCTTTGGCAAGCGCCAAGGTGGCAAGGGATGGAGTGACGACCGGCGTTGGACGCCCTACTACAACCGTCGCTCATCTTGGCATGACTCCGAGTACGACATGCAGCAGAACAGGTGGTGGTCCCAAGGATCTCGCAACTCTCGTGCCGCATCGTGGTGGGGAGAGACGCAGGAACAGAAGGACTAGGGACAGCGCGGGCCACCCGCCGCCGCTCATCAGGCGGGTGGACCCGGCCACATCATTCGCCTGATACCCAACAAGGAGACGTTGTGCCGGGAAGCCGCCGACATGTTCCAAGCCGCGCACACTGACAGGCCTCCGCTCAAACGCAGGCCTCCAGAGCAGCTGCACGCGGCTGACAGCAAACAGCCGCGCAAGTCACCAGTGGACTTCATCTTGTTGAGCTTCTTTGACGGGGTAGCCTCCGCAGGGCTAATCTGCAATCAGATCTTGTCGAAGAAGAAGTACGCATGGAAAGGCTTTGCGTGGGAAACCGACCAAGATCTGGTGTCTTTGTCCAAGCAAAGGTTTCCTGAGATCCAACATCGGGGTGATCTAGACCACGACGACCCAGCCAGTGTGATCCATGCACTTCGTGCCATCGACCCCGAGTCCCGTGCCGTGGTGATCGTAGCAGCCGGGCCACCATGTCCTGATCACAGTCGCATTCGTGCCACGGCCCCAGGTGTTCATGGTTGCGAGGGCTCGAAGTTTCTTCGCTGTGCAGATTTCTTGCAGAAGTTGGAAGCATCATGGGACTACTCGCAGCCCATCCTGGTTGTCGAGAACGTAGTGCCAAGCAACAAGAGCGATGTCAAGCTCTTCGAGCAAAAACTGTCGGCCCAGGCAGTAGTGTGCGACTCTGCAGACCTGGGGGTGATATCGCGTCCGCGCATCTGGTGGACTCGATTGCCATGGCAGGAGCTCAGCAACAGGAAGGACATGCCGGTGACCTTGCGTTGGAGCACATATCAAGGAATTCCCAGAGTTACTTTTGTGCAACCTGCCGACGACTTGCGCAAGTATGACACGGGCAACTTAGAGTGGCCAGCCACGGTTGCGAAGGGAGCGCGGCCTCTTCCTTGCTTGACGACGCCCTCAGACGACCCGGCAGGTCGACCGCCGCCGAGAAGTTGCAAAGGAAAGATAGATTCGCAGACGCAAGCACGTTGGCTTGCGGACAACCGGTGCTATGCCCCTTGGCACTACCAAGAAGACAACAGGTGGATGGACGTCAGCGACAATCGTCGACTTGTGTTAGCAACCGCAGAAATCAAAGAACAGTTGCACCATCTGCCAGTTGGATGGACCAGGGCCCTCGGCAAACAGCAGAGACACAAGGCTATATAGCAAATGGCTGGCATGTTGGCATTGCTAAGTGGTTCTTTGTGCTCGGTGTCTTTTGCGTGCAAGTGCCTTCCTCAGCAATGCCAGTCCGGGGCTAACCGGGTCCTTTCCATTATGGAACCGGGTCCTAGGACTTAGTGTGTTCTTGTCCTAGGACTTATGATGTTGATGTGACATGGAATGTAGCAAGACATGTGTTCTTGTGGCTCAATGGAAGACATGCTGGACATGTGAAAACTTGTGTTCTTGCGGCTCAATGGAAAACAAGACCTGAAAACTTGGTCTCTTCCAAATGGAGATGCATACCTGAAAAACTGTGTTCTTGTCGCTCTATATGGAAGAAGCGAGATGCTGGACATGTATAAAAAGATGTGTGCTTGTGGCTCGATAGAAAAATCAATGCCTGAAACTTGGTTTGATCGAAATGTGAAACATATACATCGAAAAATCAAAGCCCTACTGATATAATTGCCTGTCCCAAGTTTTGTAGTTCACATGGAAATTAAAGTTGCCAAAAAAATGAAAATACGTTTATGCCGAACAAACCAAACAAATGTAACTTGGTGTTCTTGTGGCTCAACGGAAACAAAAAGCTTGAGATTTTGTGTTCTGAAACCCTAAAGTCAGCTGTTTGTACGATTCAGAACAACTTGAAAATTAGCATGTTCATGATTAAACATGAAGGGAATCTGAACTTTCGTAACGTCCAGCCCATGCCCTAAACCCTGAACCCTAAACCCTAAACCCACCCAACCCCCAAACCCGCCCACCCATTCAAGCCCAGAAGCTGCAGGTAGGAAGGGGCACACAGGTAGGTAGAGAGGTATAGTTAGGTAGGCAAGTAGGTATGGATAAGTAGATAGGCAGGAGGGAAGGTACTTGTAGGTGTAGGTGCGTCGGCAGGCTTCCAGGTCGGTAGGTAGGTAGATAGATAGCTAGGTAGGCGGGCATGTAGGTAAGGAGGCATTATGAGGAAAGAGGTTTAAAACCCCTAAACCCCTAACCCCTAAACCCTGAACCCTAAATCCAAAACCCGAAACCCTAAACTAACCTTCAACCCTAAAAGGTAGCAGGCAAAAGTAGTTGTAGGCATTCGTGCAGGCCCTGTCAGGATGTCAGGTGGCCACATCAAGGTCTTCGGAGCCCCGTACAGGGGCGTACCCGCGCCAAGGCCTGAATGGGCCGCGGGATGAACCCCGAATAGGGGTGAGCTTGGACCCCGAAGAGGGGTCGTCGGAGCCCCGTACAGGGGCGTACCCGCACCAAGGCCGAAAGGGCTGCGGGATGAACCCCGAAAAGGGGTGAGCCTGGACCCCGAACAGGGGTCGTGAGAACCCCGTGCAGGGGTGTGGATGAACCCCGAACAGGGGTGAGCTTGGACCCCGAACAGGGGTCGTTAGAGCCCCGCACAGGGGCGTACCGATGAACCCCGAAAAGGGGTGAGCCTGGACCCCGAACAGGGGTCGTGAGAACCCCATGCAGGGGTGTGGATGAACCGCGAACAGGGGTGAGGATGAACCCCGAGCAGGGGTGAGCCGGACCCTCAAAGACTGATGCAGAGAGAGAGAGAGGGAGAGAGAGAGAGACACAGCGAAAATAATTAACGAAGCAAGGAAGGAAGCAAGGAAGGAAGGAAGCAGGGAAGGAAGAAGGAATGATCAAGATGAGGGTGTGACTGTAGATGCGAGGAATGAGCAGGCAGCAAGGAGTGATGTGAGGGAGGCGGGAAGGGAAGGAAGAGAAGGAAAGTCATGCATGGCATCAGTATCCCTCTGCTCACTTTCAGTCTGTCGGCGGCCAGGCTGAGACAGTCTGCGCATCGAGATCCTCGAAGAGCCCCGGCCTAAGCCACACGGCCTTCCAAGACTTGACGGCTGCACCATGGGTTGCTTCCAAGCTCAACATGTTGAACTGCAGCAGCTTTTCAGCTCAAGATTCAACGCGATCGAACCGTTTTTGTCTGAGCGAGTGTACTCCGACTGAGGCGATTGTCCTCATGCAAACAAGGCAGTATTATTGACATGCGCATACACGCAGATCGTCAAAGACACGACTAGGAAAGAAGTGCCCCAGTTCGACGTACTGCCACGGAAGTGCAGCAATGGATCGAACGGATTTTGGCAGGCTTCATGGACCTGAAGGAAGTGACGATGACGATCGAACGACTCCTTATCATTCGGATGATAGCGATGGTTCCGCGGCCGATGCCACTACGGAAATGGAAAGAAACATGGTTACGAGAGAAGAATTCCAGCGAATCTGCACCGACCTGGTGCTGGGATGTGTCATGATGAACTTGTCAATGGGATGGCAAATGGAGCGGGCTTTTTTGAGCGATCGGCAACTACGAAGTTTGCTACAGCACTTCCAAACCAAGCACAACAGACGCGGATCCTCTGCAGGTGATATTGTGGAAGCAGGTGTACAGGAACGGATTCCAACAATGCAGAAAGTACTCATGGTTCGACAATGCGACGTACTCCAAGGAAAGTTGCGAATGGAAGTGAACCCGGTAGATGCAGAGAGATTGCGGGGCTTGGTTGAGCAGCCTCCCGGATGGGATTGGGATTTGCCTGATCGAGGAACCATGGAAAGGCTTTGCGAGGGCATTCTGGCCAACTCGTTTGAGTTTGAACGGATTCCAGTGACGGATGCTAGACGGATGGCAGTTCAATACTGCGAGGTCATCCGTCCACTGTTCGCTGTGAGATTCCTGTCAATGGTGTTGCTGGGCATGCGGGACACGTACAGAGATCAGCTTTGGTTTCTGCTTCGCAGGCATGGAAGAGTCCTCAACGTATAGACGGACTGTACGTATACGCAGTCTCCGAAAAACTTAAAGGGACTGATGTACGGATACACAGTCTCACAATAAACCAGCAATGGCGAGAAAAAACGTGTCACTTGCTTAACAAATTGCTTGACGCGCCTTACTAAATTGCTGGACCTAAACCCTGAACTCGTCGACCTGAGGTCAGGCCTTCTTCTTCGCTGGCAAGATCGACATTGTGTTTGGAGGCTCGAAAGCGAAAGTCTGTCTTTAGGCGTGCTCATGTTTGCATAAACCCTAAACCCTATCAACATCCGGCCGGTACCACTACAAGATTGCGCCCCCGGTGCGCCGGGCGCGCACACCTGTACACGTTGCAAGCAGACTAAAGAATTGTATTATTATTTTACGGAACGGATGTTTTTCAGTGAAGCATTCAATTCACATGTAGAGCAGCGCGCCCGGCGCGCCCGGCGCGCACCCGCTGCGCGCCCGGCGCGCGTACTCCTGGGTATATTTGGTGCTGTATACATGTGAGTTGAATGCTTCATTGAAATAAACATTCATCCGTTGCGCATAATAGTCATGAGTCGTAATCATACAATTTTCTAGTCTGCTTTGCCTACAGGTCGTGTGTATTGCAATGAAGCATTCAATTCACATGTACAGCTGCGCGCCCGGCGCGCGTACGCCTGTGCGCGCGGCCCGCGTACGCCTGTGCGCCAAGCGCGCGCCGGACGCGCGCCGGGCGCGCGCCAGGCGAGCACCGAGCGCGCAGCTGTACATGGCCGTCGCAAGCAGAATATGGAATAGTGTAAATAATATACGACACGCGTACGCTTCACGCGCACGCCGGGCGCGCGCCGGGCGCGCGCCAGGCGCGCAGCTGTACATGTGAATTGAATGCTTCATTGCAATAAACACGACCTGTAGGCAAAGCAGACTAGAAAATTGTATTATTATGACTATTGTGCGCAACGGATGAATGTTTATTTCAATGAATCATTCACCTCACATGTACAGCTGCGCGCCCGGCGCGTACTCCTGGGTATTTATGGTTTTGGGAAGTTTACCGCCCGCCATGCGTGCTCCTGCGCGCCCGTCGCGCGTACGCATGCACGACCCGCCGCGCACACATCCGTAAATTCATGTCGCAAGCAGAATAATATTAACGAATTAATAAGTGTAAATATACTACACAGTACACTCACGCGTACGCTTCGCACGTACGCCTGCGCGCCTGCGAGCCCGGCGCGCGCATGCGTAACGCAAGCAGAATATCCAACAGTTATTTACTACGATTATTATAAAGAAATTCAGTGAGACCAAAGTGCCTGTTTGACAGGTGCGCCCGGCGAGTGCACCTACACCCTGTGGCGCAGACACAGGTTCAAGGCATCAACTGCAGAGCTTACCTACATACAAAGCCATGAAAGCCATGAAGGCCAAGAAGGCCAAGAAGGCCGCCAAGCAGGATGGCAACACGAGGGCAATGAAAGCCATGAAAGCAATGAAGGCGGCCAAGGTCCAACACAACGACGGCAATGTGAGGGCAATGAAAGCGATGAAAGCAAAGAAGGGTCAGCAGCGATCGGGTCAAAGTGGCTGGCAAGCATGGCGAAAAAAGCAGCGTTCTGCTGAGAAGCAAGCTGTACTACATGCGCAGGCACCTGAAGGCGAAGAGGACAACCCGGACAACACGGACAACACGGACAACGAGCAGGAGCTGCCCGGCAACGAGAAAGCCACGCAAACACCTCCGATTATCAGACGTTTGCGAAGAGCACGTGACATTGAGGATCGCTTGAATTGCTTTGTGTCGGCATGCAAATACTTTCGTGTCGACATAGGCATGCTGGTCAGTATGGTTAGTGTGATCACGACAGGACCTGCGACTGGAAGGATATGATTCCTGGCCCAGCAACCGTACCCGGGCTATCATTGGGAAGACTTTATTCTGCTCGTGGGCCGTTTTCTCAGAAATTATCGCTGATGCGGACCAACGGTCTGATTCGAGGTCGCGCGGTGATGGATTTAGGAAGCAACGAAGCATTAGACCTGGGCGGCTGCCTGATCTACAGACCGGCCGTGACAGGCCTCCGGTGAGTGGTGTTGCCGCAGTGACTGGTATGTATTACTGACGTTACATAGATCTGAGAAGTTCACCTAAAGAAGTAGAGGAAACTGTCACGGATGAGCGACAACGGATTCAGGGACAGTCTTTATAAGGACATGGAGTGTCATAATAATAAATTTATACTTTAGTAGGCGTGGGATGGACAATGTCACAGATGTGTCCCTGGACAGAGGTTCCACTTGTCCGGTTTCATAGTGCTTTCACACAGACACCAGCTCTGAAGGCACAGATTATTTCCACGGATGTGTCCCTGGACAGAGGTTTCACTTGTTATGTACTGACTGCACGTCAGCTTCAAGATCAGACTGTCTGTCAGTTTCGTGCAAAATGTCGGTCATGTGAAGTTTGACATGCTCTGGGTAGCTGCACTTCTTAAACTAAACTCGCCGGTCACATGTCTCTAACACGAAAGGCCTACGTATTCCTCGCGACGGACAAGCACGACAACATGCTGACTGGAGGCAGGGCAGTGGAACGCTTTAAACTCGGTGGTACTGTTTATGACACGAAATGCCTACGTATTCCTAGCGACCGGCCAGCACGACCGACGAGCACGACAACATGCTGACTGGAGGATGGGAAGTGGCACTTCGTAAACTTCGTGCTTCTTAAAAACATCATTCCAAACAAAGGAAAATGCGCGAAACAAGAACTGAGCCAGGAAACAGAATGGCAAGGTCAAAAAGAGTGCTGGTTAGAGCAACTTCTGAAACAGCGAACTTCGCGCAAACTCTTCATGTCTCAAACACGATCAATGAGGTGGCACCTACGTATATTCCCAGCAAACACAAGCTCCAGAACGACATGCTGACCGCAGGCCAGGAAGTGGCACTTCCTAAGACTCGTTGACAGCAAGGCAACTAGGAAGTCAGGAGGCAAAGATTCAGGCAGTCCTGCTACCCCCGCACAGGAATCCGAACCTCGAACAGGGGGGAGCTTGGACACCGAACAGGGGTGTCGGGAACTCAGCATGCTGTAGTTAGGCAGGTGGGCAAACGTGTCAAGCATGTCTGGCAGGACATTTAGTCGAAGATGATCCTCAAAGCGGAAGGTCATGGCCTCGGAGCATAATCAGAGATTGTGGTGGGCTGCGTGATCAGAATCTGAACCTGTGTCTGTGTGACGCAAGATTGTGACAAGTCAAGCAAGTGTAGCAGCTTTGACCACGCAGCTCCCGCCCCTAGTGATGGTGACCTTCGTGAAATTCCTAATTTTGGTGGTTCTGATGTTCGTGGGCATGTTCATGTACAGGAAGCACCAGGACGACCTCGACGAGATCGCCGCCAAAAAGCAAAGAAAGAGAAAGGCCAAGGACGAGGCGGAGGCAAGGGAGGAGGAGGAGGAATTGTTTCAACAGCGAATTGAAGCAGCAGCTCTGAGAGAACGACTGCAGGGCATGGAGAAGTGGATGCAGCAGACAAATGAGCGCTTAAAGGAGATCACGGACGTCCTTGGAAAGCTGCAGCTGGATACAGAGAACACGAAGAAGAGCCATGAAATCGCTTTCAAGGAGCTCCATTACGACAAACTCATTATTTGGGAGGACATTCACTGTCTTGGGCAAACCCAGGTGGAGCTGGCGAAGCGCTTTTCGGTGCACGAGCAGAACGACCACGACGACCCGCCGGAGGACACCACCCACACAAGAAACGGACCAGGAAGTCATGGACATGGCCCATCACTGCTACCACTGCAGCGTCCGATCACTGTAGACAACGAGAGAAGGACCCAGCTGGAGGCCGCCGAATGGTGGGCACGTAATGTCGGTGTGGCAGGGGACGCAAGCTTTCTAGAGGTGTGGTTGGACAAGTATGGCAAGAAGGAAAGGAAGTCCCTGGCAAGCATGGGAGCAGTCCGAAAGAACTTCTGCAACATACACCACGGATCAGACGCATTCATCGTTGCGGATGGAACTCGCTATGCGGACGTGGGCAACTACTGGTATGCCAGGGTACTTGACAGAATGTACGGCAACCTCTCCGAGCACGTAAGAAAACTCAATGAACAAAGCAAAGGGGACCTCGTGGAGGCAGGCTTGGGTGCAGCGTACTGGGTTTTGGACGAGTATCAGCAAGACAACGACATCAATCAACGTGTTTCTCAGGCACAGTTAGACAGACTAAGCCAGTTTCGAACGGAAGTCGAGGGCTGGGCCCTCAGGTTGGCTGGTGCACGTTGATTTCATTTATCAATAACGAAAGTGATCAGCTTGCCGCCACCACAAGAATGGACCACGGATATAATATATGTACAGCGAACAATCCGCGGTCGAAGGAATGTCAGGTCAATGTACAGATCTGAGAAAGATTATAATAGCCGGACACGGTCACGGATGTGTACGATGAATTCAGGGACATTGTTTTTGACATTTCATTCACGCATGTGTCCCTGGACAGAGGTTTCACATCTGACTTTCCGTAATGACGTGCAAAATGTCGCCCGCTTTCGGAGTGTGCTCCTACTCTCAAGACACATTTCCCTCCACCGCCCCACTATACACCTCCGTAAACCTCCACCCGGACCCAGGTCATGCGAGTTCTTTCTACTGCAGCGGATGCCTTGGAGAGTGGCGCAGCTTGGATTATTAAGCGGCACGTCTTAAACTAACCTCGCTGGTCCTGTCTGTGACACGAAAGGCCTACGTATCCAACACTACCGACAAGCACGACGACATGCTGATTGGAGGCAGGGCAGTGGAACGTCTTAGACTCGCTGGTGATGTCTTTTACACGAAAGGCTGACATATCAAACACTACTGACAAGCACGACAACGTGCTGACTGGAGGAAGGGAAGTGGCACGTCTTAACCTCAGTGGGTACGACGACAGGGAGGCGGGGATTTAAGAAATGCTGGGTGGTGCTTCGAGACCTACAAGCATGAACGAAGCGAAGAGAAGAGAAGAGTGAACAAAGCCCACAAAAGAAAACAAAAGAGGAATGAGGGTGGAATGTGTTGTGTGGTTTTGTTTCGCTTATTTCTCGCTTAATTCATTCGGCTCCGTTCTTTCGCTCTCATTGCATTGAAAATAAGTGAACCCGAAAACACTACACAATACAATAATCCATTGACAAGCTACTGCATTAAAGGACACAAGAAAGCAAAAACAACATGGAATGGAATGGAAGCATTTGAACATATTTGAACGTAATGAAATCACGGCTCGGGGGAATTAAAGTAAACACACCCCACCAACTACACCAGCAATGGGTTCCAAGGTTGACCGTTCACACGTGGTCTCAGTCAAGAGAACCAAAACCTCGCTTCGGCTCTCTCTCCGTTCGCTCAGATTCTGTTTTTGTCCGTTATCAACCACTTACTCACTTCATCACTTGCTTTCTCAGAGGATAATAGGTGGAGAGTTTACTGTTGGTTGGTGGCAGAAGGCAAATTACTGCAAGGAATTACGAACGGCATTAACATGTCTTTTGTCTGGGTGTGTCGTTTGCTTCGTCTATTACATTCACGCATACTCTTTGTTCCTTTGTACTTTAACCAAAAAACAAAATGAAACAGAAGATGGGGGGTTAATTCGTTCGTATTTTGCTTGCGTTCTGTACGCTGAAATTTGGCCTCCGTTCCGTGCGTTGAATCTAAAGCAAAAAGAACTAAGGGAAAGGTAATAAGATTTAGTAAGATGATTCTGACTTTAATAGTAAAATAATAATAGCTATTAGTTATGTCGTGTGTGAAACCTAAACATAACAGGAGTATAACTGTATGGCTGGTTGTCAAAATTGGTGTCCCGTTTAGGGTACCCTAAATATTAGGCGCCCCATGTCTTGAAGCAGTGGCTAACTATACGGGCCAAGTATACCTCTATCTCTGCACTCTAGCAGCTGCAAGGCAACACTCCATTCCCTCAGTCTGGCTGTTCCTGGGCTTCCAACGGACGTCTGCGAAATGGCTCGGACGAGTGGGTGTCTGGCACATTCGGCCAAGAGATTCTCATGGCTGAATGTGCCAGACACCTACCTGGGCGCCAAACTGCACACACACACACACTCTCTCTCTCTCTCTCTCTCTCTCTCTCTCCCTAAAGACCAACAGCACCTTTCTGAGCGGCAGGCCCGGCGCCTTTCTTTGTTTGGCTTCCTGTGCAGGCAAGACATCGGATGCTTTGAGAAATTGCACAATACGCAGTCCACGCACAGAAATCAGAAGCTCGCACCCTTTTGCGAAATCCGTTTGTGCTCCTTGCGAGACCGTGGGCCAAGCCGCGGTTTCAGTGCTTTGAATTTCCATCAGCATTTAATTTATGTCGCCGAAATTCTGGGACTGGGAGATCATCGCAGGCGCACCAGTGGTCCTCGCGAAAGCATGCGTCGTACGGTACCAGTTCCTTCGGAGTCAGGTACATCTGGAAATAACACCGACTGCAATGGACGCACATGGAATCCATGACCACCAGCTCCAGTTGGCCTATGATTTCTCTCTTTTCTTGTGGTAGGAACTTTGATAGTTCTCCGGCTATTGCGGAAAAGGTTACCTCCGTCACCGTCTCTGAGATCTTGAGAGACTCCATCATCTTCACATTCATTTCCATGCTTTCCTCCGTGCTTGTGGGAAAGGATGCCTCCGTCTCAAGATCCTCCGTCTGCTTCACAGGGGCTTCCATGCCTTCCTCCGTGCCACTCATGGCTGCTCTAGAATTGGCTGCTTGACGTGTGAAGTCTTTAGTGGCGGATTCCTGGAGGCTGTCGTTTGAACCGAAAACCGCCACAGCAACATATTCAAGTTTCGGTCGGCCTGTGGTTGAGGCCTTATCAGGCAGTGGGCAGCAGGGTGAACTCAAGTGAGCCCTGAATCCTACAAAGCTTCTCTGCCCTGAAGCGGCCCCTTCCAAATCTCAACTGGGCACGATCAGCTCCGGCTGGCCTTTTCTTCGTAGTGCTTCTGGGCGGACGGCTGAAACCTGCCAGGTGAGCAGGGACGTTTGGTTGATGAAGACGACGTCTTCATCAACCGGACGTCCTTGCTGCCGACGGCGTCAGTGGGATGCAGAAGACACAGTATCCCCCCAGGAGAGGTGTGAGCAGCTCAGCTATATAAGATGCTCACATCGCTCCTGGGCGGATACTGTCTTCTGCATCCGTTCCTGCTCCTGCAGCAGGTCCGGTCGGTGTTTCGTGGCCTCAGCGATTATTCACAGAAGCGAAAAGGTACATGTCAATGCTTTGCAGAACATGGCTGCATCCTGAAGCGGACTTTTGACCAAATGACGTGTTTTCGCTCCATTGTACCCCAGTAAACTCACAACTGGACAGGTGGCATGTCATTGCCGTGGTCACGCGACTAGTGTAGTACTATTCAGTTCATGCGTCTCATGCACTCTGCCCTGTGAGAACCTACCAGCCTGCAGCGATTTTATCGCTGCGAAACCCAGAATCCGTCGGCTCAGTCAGCAAACATGAAAGCCTCCGAGCAGCGCAGTGCTGATCAAGGAAACAGCATAATAATACACAAACAACAAACTGGCCTGGCCTTCCGGGCAGCAATGCGGGAGCTGTTTTCGTTCTCTCCTGCTCTTTGAGCTGCTTTGTAGGCCCTCTTGTACGCGGTACACTTCCTGGAGCGCAGCTGATCCCTCGCCGCTTGTTCGGGCGTCTTTTCCTTCTTCGCTGTCTTCTGCGTGGCCTTGTCACCCGCCTTATCGTTTGTATTCTTATCCGTTGGCTTTTCGTCAGCATCCTTTTTCTTGGCTTGCGCCTTGGGCTTGGCGTCAGCATCCTTTTTCTTGGCCTGCGCCTTGGGCTTGGCGTCAGCATCCTTTTTCTTGGCCTGCGCCTTGGGCTTGGCGTCAGCCTTGGCCTTGGCCTTGGCTTTGGCACCGGCCTTGGCCTTGGCCTTGCCCTTTGGGTTGGCCTTGGCCTTTGGCTTGGTCGTGGAAGCCCCAGCCTTCGGCTTGTCATCTTCTTCCGGAAGCTTTCTCTTCCTAGCCTCGGCTTCTCCCTCATGTTTTTCCTCGCAAGACATGGCCAAGTCAAGTGGCTTGAATGCAATACCGACGCTCAGCACTGGCTGCCTTCTCCTGCTCTTCATTCTTCGGCTGGCAGTTTTCCTTGTTGTCCTAGCATCGCACTCAGGGGCGGATTCGCAAGTCAATTCCGTTGAGACACAACCTTGTCCATCAACACGAGACTCACTCCTGCCTTGTTATCCGAATCCATTGCAAGAATCTTTTGACGTTTCCGCAATGAGGTAGCTTCCTGGCTTGCAAATCATGGCTATGTAAAGAGAACGACAGGGGAGCTTGCCTGTTCACCCTCACTGTCTGTTATCTCCACCTGCAGCGGAAAGTCGTGGTTCCCTCAAGATATGAAGAACCGGACCTGCTCGGTGATCAACTTTGAATCCTCTTCCAAGAGCAGATCGACCTGCTCATTGCCGGTTTCCATCAGCTTGGAGTGTCTGGCGAAGTCAAAGCACGACCCACCCAATGCAACCTGCCGGCCTTGTTCGTGCTGTCCAGGCGCGGCTCCTGGCAGCTTGAAATCTCTGGCTAAGTGAAAGTACCGAGACAGATTGCCTTGTCCTTGTCTTCCAATGGAACCTTCATCATCGCCTGCGGATCCTGGCGGTTTCGAAGTTCTGGGTAGGTTCAGACGAGGCAAGCAGCCTGCCTCCTTGTTCTCCTCGACCGGAATCTCCTGCTGTTGCTCATGCATGTGCGCTTCCTCGCAGCTTGGAAATTTTGTCGATGATAAACTCAAAATATGATGCTTACTGAGGAGGTGGCCTGGCCAGCTTCCGTGTTTGGGACCTCCTGCTATAAAACTTGATTTGACACACTTGCGGATTCTACCAGAATGTAGACACGAGGCCAGAATCCTGCCGCCTTGTGGTCCCTCATTGGAATCTCCTGCTGCTTGTTCACGTCGTGTGTTTCCTGAAAGCTTCAAAATCTGTAAAAATTGTTTAACACTTGCGGATTCTACCAGAATGTAGACACGAGCCCGGAATCCTGCCTCCTTTTTGTCACTCATTGGAATCTCCTGCTGCTTGTTCACGTCGTGTGTTTCCTGAAAGCTTCAAAATCTGTAAAATGTGATTTAATATTGCGGATTCTACCAGAATGTAGACACGAGCCCGGAATCCTGCCTCATTGTTGTCCTTCATTGCAATATTCTCTTGCGTGATCACGTCGTGTGTTTCCTGAAAGCTTAAAACATCTGGATGTTAAAGCACAATACAAGCAGCCGCCTGGTCCGCGCCGAACTTTGGCGTCTCCCGGATTTCCCGTTGCGGTTCCTGGCCACTCGGAATCTTCGTGCTGTCCAGGCGCGGCTCCTGGCAGCTTGAAATCTCTGGCTAAGTGAAAGTACCGAGACAGATTGCCTTGTCCTTGTCTTCCAATGGAACCTTCATCATCGCCTGCGGATCCTGGCGGTTTCGAAGTTCTGGGTAGGTTCAGACGAGGCAAGCAGCCTGCCTCCTTGTTCTCCTCGACCGGAATCTCCTGCTCTTGCTCATGCATGTGCGCTTCCTCGCAGCTTGGAAATTTTGTCGATGATAAACTCAAAATATGATGCTTACTGAGGAGGTGGCCTGGCCAGCTTCCGTGTTTGGGACCTCCTGCTATAAAACTTGATTTGACACACTTGCGGATTCTACCAGAATGTCGACACGAGCACAGAATCCTGCCTCCTTGTGGTCCCTCATTGGAATCTCCTGCTGCTTGTTCACGTCGTGTGTTTCCTGAAAGCTTCAAAATCTGTAAAAATTGTTTAACACTTGCGGATTCTACCAGAATGTAGACACGAGCCCGGAATCCTGCCTCCTTTTTGTCACTCATTGGAATCTCCTGCTGCTTGTTCACGTCGTGTGTTTCCTGAAAGCTTCAAAATCTGTAAAATGTGATTTAATATTGCGGATTCTACCAGAATGTAGACACGAGCCCGCCGGAATCCTGCCTCATTGTTGTCCTTCATTGCAATATTCTCTTGCTTGATCACGTGCGATTCCTAGCAGCTTGGAGGTTGATTAATCAAAACAACAACACACACAGCCTGCCACTGCCTTGTCACCATCTGACGGCAGACCGCGATTTGCTTGGTCCTGAAGCTCGCACTGTGACAGTGGCATGATGAAGCTCCTTAACATCAGCCGGGCCACCAGCTCCCATCTTGCCGTCATAGTGTCCCAGTCTTCAAACAGTGCTTGGTTTACGGGTCCCATTTCCTCTACCTGGAAATCACAGTCAATCTAGCTTCAAGAACGTGGCATCATAATCCTGGCAAGCCCTTCGATGCAAAGAAAGCCTAACAGTGCTGCGGTCACAATCAGAACGTGTCTTAAGAGCAGCCGGGTAACAAATGAGATAGTGTTTCGGAATGGTGCTGTCTCAGTGGTCGCAGTGTCCTGGCCGTGATGCAAGCAAGTTGGACACAAACGGAAGGATTCGGCCACCCTGGCCCCGCCTCGCGTTCGTAGCCATCCTGTAAGCATTTCTCAAGGACGCTCTCCGAGGGTTCCTCCACGATCGTGTCCAGGACCGGCCTCATGTTACATCGGATTTGACATACAAATTACCTGCTGATTCGCATCACATTGCAATCAGGTCACCAGTGCTCCCAGAGTCCGTCGTTTTTCTTGGTTTTCTTGCCTGCCGGCTTCTTGTTGGGCTTGGAGCTCTGGGCTGCTGGGCGCTTCTTCGTCTTCACTTTTTCGTCTTCTTCGGGTTCATCTTCGTCCTCATCGTAGGAACCATCTTCGTCTTCGTCGTCCTCATCGTCCTTACGGTTGCCGCGCAAAGGAGCATGATCCGCGTCCTTATTCTTCTTCTTTTTCTGCGTCTTCTTCGGCTCCTTCTCTTCCTCCGAGCTGGTGTTTCGGACACGCGGTGGGAGCCTGTCCTTCGTGGTTGTTGCCGTTGTTGGCAGCACTGCTTTTGCTGAGCCACTCGTCGATTTCAAAGCAGATGGTCTTGTCGGCGGCTGTTTCGGTTCTGCGGGCTGAGCATTATGTCCTTACATGGATGGGTCTAATCAGATTCTATTTCATACTTTTCCGACAAGGTGCTCATCATTTCGTCCATATCGAAAACTGGACTTCTCCACTTCGGCTCGATGGGCTCCACTTCATCCGCGGACAAACCAGGCATGGTATGCTTGTAGACTTGCTAATACTGTCTTCTACGTGAACTCGAGCGGAGATGCTTCAGCTGAATCAATGAAGCACGAAGCATACAGAAAATCGCATGACACTGCTTCGTGATATTGAACCGGACTTCCTTATTTTTCCAAAACGCTTCCGAATAGGTCATTGCCCTTCTGTGTTCCTATTCCTGGGCCACGGGATTGCTGTCGGTCGGCTAACCAATCTAAAGATCTGATCAAATCAATACTATTAAGTATTAGTATAATAATACTTAATTATGGCTTGTCCGGGGCCTTTCCACTATGGAACTAAACCTAGCGATTCACAACTCTTCTGGAATCCCGGACCCAAGCGCTGGTACTTCCTTGTTGTTTCGTTTCCACATCATGTCCATGTGCACGCAGCAACATAGTGCCAAAATTGTGGATTCCGTTTACTTGGTCAAGCTATCGGAAACTATTAAAGAATTGTGGGGGTCAATCGTCACATGATCTTGTACGTTCCTGGGGCTAGGTCGATGGTGCCTGCCGTGACGGCCACCGGTCGAATAGGCACGATCGTGACCATTCCGTTCTCGCCCAGCTCCAAGCGCAGCCTTCCATGCGTTCAGATTTGGGTAGTTCGACATTATCATTGTTTTCACCGGTACACTGCATGCTTACTGAGTGACCGAGTCAAGGATAACCTGAAATCTACAAGATTGGGCCTCCATGCCAATGCCAATGACTCGCTTTCCTTGAACTTCGCAATCGACAGGTGCGCCCCGAACGACTTGCTCAAGTTTCCCATGGAGGTACGTCGGCGCTTCGGCTTTTTCTCCTTCTGTTGCGGGGGTCCGTCCATCTTGAAAACGAGTAACTCCTTCCCTTCGCCCCAGACGCGATGCGACGTTTGCCCTGCATCCTGAAATTCTCTGACGAGGGCCGCCAGTGTCACACAAGTCTCCATGCTTGGAATGTCTTTCAAGTGTTCGGGTACATCCTTCTTCTCGAGCAAAACCAGCGAATCCATCAAGTTCTCTCCGCCGAAGCTGAACCAATCGCCCAAAGCGTCGCTGACTAACTCTTTTGCGTCCTGAGAAATGCACACAAAAGGCGTTAAACATCCAGGCTGCAGTGCTTAGTCTGTGTGCTGTCCATGTCACGTGCTTCGTGCGCCAATCGCCACTTCCAAAGGAAAACCTGGGTCACTTCGATGAAACGGTTTACAAGTCGACGTGTCGAACAAGACATGGTTAACTATTTTCTAACGAGTCACACTTCTCGGTTCCTTAAAGCCTGGAAATTCTCATTCCCGGTCACCTGGAGGAAGAGGTTGCCTTCGGAGGCAATCCATGTAGCCTGCCCACTCATGTCAAGCTTGACGGGATTCGGCAGCTTGGCGACATCTTCCTCGGTGCTGTCGAACTGAAGATTCTTGTTGACATCCATCGTACTTGTTTGCCTGGGCTGCACACACTATCCCGAACTCTCAGGGCTGCAAGGCAGTCTGACTGACTATTAAAGCCAGGATGCTGCTCTGTGTACAGAAAGTCAATGTCGGTTTCCTCTGCGTTGTACTTCTTGTTGTGTGCCTGGATGATGCTTTGAGCTTCCTCTGCGATCTCCGCGTCCATGTTGAGGAATTTCTCTGCAAGGCTTGCAAGCAGGAGGAGACGTCTTGGTGACTGCAAAACGACGGATACCTGAAGGGAGAGGCCTTGCGTCTGCTCCGTGTCCGTGAGGGCCTGCATCCTCTGCACAAGTCCTTGAAAGTCCGGCCACCCCGGCAAGGCCAGTTTTCCTTTCCTAGCAGATTGGAATACGTGGTTGGCCAGTTTTTCGTCTAACCAAGCATTTCTATCCCACACTATAGATGCCATTGTCATGGTTCGGTCGGATGCGTGGCAGTTCTCCTCGATCACCGCAAGTCCTGGCCAAATGTCGTATCCATGCAAGTCCACCAGCATCACGCTTTTCGCGTTCGTTGGAACCATTGACTTCAACGTCTGACGTACCAAGCTTGTTCCTCCTGCCTCTTGCTTGAGTTCTTGTACGTCGGTGAGCTTTCTTCCTAGATGTGGCAGCTCGGACTTCGCCTGCGACAATCGGGTTTAATTCAGAGAAAGATTTCATAACTGGATTGCGAAGTTTCTGGAACATCCTGCCTCCGGCGAGTTGAAGTCGTTCCTTGGTAGCATCTCTACGTCGTAAATTGTTCCGCTCTTGAAGCCCGGCATGTTCCTGAAGACGCTTCCGCTTCCCTTCACGAGAATTGCGAGGCCAGCCTTGGTTTGCAAACTGATGATATCACATGGGGTAGCGGCAGGCCTATACCCCCACCCCCCGCGATCCAAAAATGCAGGCCCGGGTCCAAAGTCCCGGAGCGCTTCCCGTACACTGAATCCTCGGTTCAACAGTGGTTTTTTGGATTCAATTCCATGATCGCGAAAATGCATGAAAGCAGCCTTCTCGAAGATCCATGTGATGTCTTTGACGGTCAGGTTCCTATCCTTCTGCATCAAAGACTGCCTGGAATGAATTTCTCACTTCTCATGGACTAACTGCTAAGGGAATCCTCTTTAGATTCTTGAACCCGCTCACGTATACTTACTTACAATCACACAGTCTTCCTGTCGGCACACACAAAACTCTTTCATCCTATCGAGCAATTTGGTCAGCAGCTCCAAAAAGTGCAATGCATGTTCAGACCAAGGATCGCCCACATGAAGCGAACCTTGCGTACGTTCGATTCTTTGTCGACTTTTCCTTGTTTTTCGTCCTTCTCATCGTCTTCGTTTTCCTCCTCCATGTCGTCGTCGTCGTTCTGCTCTGCGTCCATGTCCACGTCTGCTTCCTCCTCACTTTCTTCCTTCTTGGCGAAGTCCTCCTTGGTCGCTTCGTTTAACCTGACAGAAAAGAAAACACATATACTACTTACATCATGATGATGAAGATGAACCCAAACTCCGCATTGCCTCTCGGTGAGCAAATTCTGCGCACGATTGGGCAACACCACAATTGCCATGCTGTTCGTAGGGCTGGAGGCCAATATGTTCGTGATCGCCGTGAGGATGCCACTTGTTTTCGTTGCAGTCACGATTCCCGCAGTCGGCAGTGAGCACCACACGACATTTATGTTGGCAGCTTCCTGCCTGATGTATGTCTGGACCGAGGGCAATACCGTGCTCTCCATGTCACGCGTAGTGGTGTGGAACAAGCGCAGATTGTCCGTCATGTACAAGCCTACTTTCTTCCATGCTCGGTCGTGCGCCTCCTGCAACAAATTGACTTCAGACCTAACTAGAGGCTTTGTTAAGCGGATTCCTGTATACATTCGGCTCGTGTCCTCCATCTGCTCCACGATGTTGTTCCTCGCCTTCTCCATGTCTGCGGTCCGCCTCAGGTGCACACCGTGCGTACGAGCTAGACCCTGGACTCTCACGCAATTGCTGATGCATTCAATCAAGTGACTGCAATGAATCCTGTTCGTATTGGGCTTCGTCCGACAGAACTAATTCCTTCCACGAGGTAAAGGCGGCTTTGTTTGCCTTCTCCAACGCTCGAGTCGTGCGACACTGCGATTGGGCGATGAAGTCATTGACCACACACCCCTTGGCCTGAGAGTTTGGTTTAAGGGGAAACGGCAATAATGAAAAAAGAACTTATACCAAAGACTGGAGCCAGAAGCAAGGTTTAGAAGGGTTCCCTTTTACGGGTCTCCCTCATGCCTCGAGAACGAAGGGCAGCCTCTCCCAGCTGAATCCGTTCGATGCCGACTTAATGGATGCTGCGAGCTCGTTGTCCAGGAGCCTCAGTGTTATCTTTAACTTTGCTGATCCACCCTGCCGGAATTGACTGGTTTGCTTTCATGATTTAATATCCGAAGTTGTTTTTCAACTTGGAAGGTATTTGCGGCACCTCCATTCCACAGCACATGGAGTGAATCCAAGCCTAATTGATGTTGAATATATCAAGGAAGCGATCTCCAAACATATATAAATTCAAGGAAACCAAACCAAATCTGGTAAAGTTCAAGGAAACCAAACCAAATCCAAATCCGAATCAGGGAAACACAAACAAAAACTTAAAAAATCAATCACATTTTCCGTCTTGGGCCAACTTCGAAAACGCGATCGATTTTCCAGAAAACCAATCACAATTATATATTGCAAAAAATGATCAATCACAATCTCGGTGTTGGGCCGTTGGCCAAAACGTGATCGATTCATTTTTGCAATATCAAAACGCGATCGATTTTCCAGAAAACCAATCACACTTTCGGCCGTGAGCCAACTTCCAAATTGTGATTGATTCTGTCCGGCCAAATGGTTTCCTTGATTTTCTGTAAATTCCAGGAAGCCATCGCCAAACATATATAAATTCAAGGAAGCCATCGCCAAACATATATAAATTCAAGGAAACCATCGCCAAACATATATAAATTCAAGGAAACCAAACCAAATCGGGTAATAGTTCAAGGAAACCAAACCAAATCGGATAATAATTAAAGGAAACCAAACTGCCGGGCAGCCCGCGGTCGAACATTTCCTGCTGCTGCACAACTGTCTCCGTTGGGAACATTTTCTGCAACTTCGGCAAAATGTACAACCACAGCAAGACGATGTCGTGAAGCTCCATCTGCTTCTCGTCGGAGAGTTGTGCTGCTTTCTGCCAAGCTACATCATGTGCACATTACGACACGCTCATCGAAGCAAACCCAATAATTGAACTCTGTGGAACAGTACGGCCTTGGCTTTGGTGCTGGATCTCGTGGTCACCTCGCGATTGAAGTCCTGGCCATGATACGAATGAATTTATACCACTGTTTCATTTGTGTCATATTGCTAACTGAACAATATGACGTCCTTGATGACACGTGTCGCCCACGCGCTCGCAGATCCGTCCGTTGTTTGCATGATGGACCCCCATAGCTCACTCTGCCTGAAGCGTTGAACCTGCCTCTGTTGATTTGGCAGCCACCAATCAGCTGCCAGTACGTCGATCGGCATACCTGTCAAAAGACCGCTCAGGAAAACACAAGCTGAAGCGGTTCAGGGTTGAGGCAAGGCTTAAGGGTTGATTAGGGTTGCGCCAATCCTGAGACTTCATGCTTGTAGTCGTCGTAGTGAGCTCGGATGATTTCTCTGAATTCGGCTGTCGATCTGAGCCTCAGATGTGGTGGATGGTGTTGAACCAGTAGAGCGGAGAGGTTGCACTGCGGGCTGTTACACAAGAGAAAAGCCGAGCAGCAGATTCATAATCAGGTTCTTCCGTCCGGTGTTGATTTTGTGTTTGGATACAGTGACTCTCTTGTTATAGTTGGCAACCGCAGCGCCGAGAGCATCCCGGAGGGGCGCCTTCTTGGATCTTCCTCCCTGATTCTGTTCAATTTCGATTGCGGCTGCCATTTCTGCAGCCAAGACCAGCGGACTCGGTGCTTGCTTCTCTGCAGTAAGATAACCATTGCCTCAACGGAACACTGATTTCTGCGGAGTTTGAATTTATGAAACTCACATTGCGATGCTCAACATGAGTGCATGTGCGGCCAAGCAGCGAAGTGCCTGGTAGTGATACTCAGCGGGATTTGCGTGGTAGGAGAAGCTGCATCTGATGTAACGGAACGAGTTCAGGGTGAACACGAGTTGTGCGTCGTGCAGTTCTTCGTCTGTCAATTCCAGGTGGTAAACAATGCAGACAATGGCTTGCATGATCGTCAACTTCGTTTGTCCGTCCGTAACACCGACAGCAAAGTCGTCTCCGTGCTCGCTGAAAGATCGATCACCTCTGGATTTACTATTTATTGTCAGGGGCATTGAACTTGAAGTTCCTGTGCTACATCATCGCTGCAGACTAGGCACTTTGGCAGTGAGGAAACTTCACGTCCACTGACTCGCTGGGGCGGTAGCCACGCAACAGAAACTCCAAGAAGTGCGTTTTTGTTTGTACGTTTGCTGCATGAAGCCCGTTCTTCATGTTGTGATCAAACATGAACGCCGACAAGGGAAGCCAACCCTCAGTGTTCTCTAAAGGGACGCAGGTGATAACTCTCTGCTCCGTGGTCGCCGGCTGCGTCATGACTAAGTTGTTGATGGCCTGTCAAGGGGTCACACGACAATGTTATCCACTGCAAAAGTGCGACACTGGTTTTGCCCGAGCCTCTTTCATGCTGTCTTTTGTCATGCGGTCTGCAACTTGTTGCCCGATGTTTCCTTTCCTCAGCATAACCTCGAACTGTGCATGAATCTTCTGCATAACGGCCGGCATCTCCGGCGTGTCCGTGTCATTCGTCGCCATTCTTGCTACGTTTCGTCAGAACCGGGCTATCCGTGCTTTCAGGACTAGCCAAATGCTGAGCAATCACGAGAAGTTAAGTGCAGGGGCAGATTCAGGTCAGGGCACACGACACGAACTGCACGGATGGGACACTTCTCTGTCTTATCGCGGCACAAAGTACGTCACTGCATCCTTGAAGTTCGTGTTGAACTCAAGTTTGTCGAGTTACATCCTTGAAACTCGTCTTGACCATGTTCGCCTTCGCCATGCGATCTGGTGTGCGCAGAGAAACCAGACTCGGCCAGCACATCTTACCTCCTCCGGAATGCCACCCTGAGGTGGAAAGCTTCGTGGCGGTGCGGAGGTGCAAGCTGGACGTTCATCATTCCTGAGTTAGACTGAAAGTTCAATAGATAGTAGTGGAAGCAGTCTTACCACATCTAAACAACCGGATTCCAAACCAAGATTCCTCGAGGTCTCGGTCCGTTTCTTATGAATTCCAGTCTGGGGTATTCCTCCTGCCTGACCCCTGTTGCGACGCTGCGGTAGTACGTTGCAGCACGACGAAGATGCGGATAGTGCTTTTCAATGGATTCCGCCAGCTCCAGTACCTGTTGAGCTCTTTTTTCCTCCAGTTTGGGCCCGGTTGTTGCAGTCGTTGTATTTATTTGTCTGAAAAACTCTTCCGTGTCGCTGCGAACAGCAGTGGGCCAGCACAGTAGCGGTGCTTGACTGGCCTGCTTGTCGTCATGTACATTTTCATGATGGCAAATACGTCACTCTGGTTGCCGCAGTTCCTCATGCGAACAGGTACGCGTTCTGATAGCTGAATGCCACGGCCATGATCCGGCAGAGCTGCAAACAGGGCCCAAATTCAGGGATGCTTCTGGCTCGGATTGACATCTGCCTTACACTTTGATGCTCCCCGCCTTCGCGTGGAAGAAACTGGAAGACATGTGGCACCCGCTTGTCAGACTTGCCTTCGGCTCGTTCCTGATACGCATGGAAAAACTGCACCGATTGTGGAAGGAGCTCGTCCCACTTGCGAACCTGCGGCAGACTGCAGCTTCTAATGTGCGGCCTCAAACTTACCCGACTGCGTGTGCTGAGTTGGAGCTCATAGTCTGGCCTGCGTCACATGTTCGCACTGCATCATCATTCCTTTATCTCGAAACATCGGCCCGAGACTGTCCGTGAGGATTCTGCTGATGTCTTGAGGTGTCTGGATGTCCGTAGTTTGATTTAAAGCCGTTGTCACCAGGGCCAGTGTGGCGTCTCAGTAAACACATTCAGCTCATCAACAGTGCATTGCTGTGCATCAGCTACCACGCAGCAAAAAACTAACTTAAAGAACAGAATCCCTGCTGCCGAGTATCCCACATCCTCATGCGTGTGGCCTACCTGAAGATGGTTGTGTGAACTTGCTCGGAAATAGTTCATTTGCACCAAAGCGCATAGAAGCTTTGAAGTGCTCTGATGGCGAACTTCTTTCGTTGTGTTGTCTGCTTGTAAGTAGAACCTTGGTTCACCGATAGTTGCGTCGGAGTGATAAACTGAGACACGCGGTGCCAGAGTCATGCCAGGACACTCGTGGGGAAAAGGAAGATTCTTTCTTCTGTACCAGGAGAATGCCGTGTCCATCGCGCGCATGAGCTCAGAAGCAGCACAGCCACATACAGGCACATACAGGCACACCGGCGGCCGGACCGCAACAAAAAGAAGCACTCGAATCCGGAATGCGGTTGAGCTGCAATCTCCAACGTCCAATTCGCCCCAAGGCCCATGCCCTCATCACATGTGTAGAAGAATGCACCAACTCCGTGCACCAGGACAAGGGTGATGGTTACGTGGATGCCTCACAGGAATGCTGGGGAGTCGACTACTGAAATGTGTCACGGTTGCACTGCGGACACATGGGTTGCAACTCATCCCTCATGCTAATCAAGGCAAGACACGTGGATTCTTCTCAAACGCGGACAATTTCGGAGTTCGTTGATCTGGAAATTTCGGGAGCATGGCTTTTGCCTTGTCGTAGCTGTCCAGTATGACACAAAGCAAGTCTCGTTGTGTTTTGCTACGTTCACGTGCTTGCCAATAGACCTCACGGTCCCTCCATTGTGTGATATGATGATCAAGAAGCTCGTTGCATAGTCGTACATGGAGGGTGAAGTCCTTCTTGCTCTCTGCGATGGCTGCTTTTAGTTTGGAGCAGGTAAAACATAAAGAGTGCGTGGACTTCTTCCTGAAACGAAGGCACGGTGACCAGCGCACAAACTCCGAGTAGAAGAGCGACCTTCCTGCCACATTCACATCCTGGGATCCCCTTGCACAAAATGCTTGGTACTGCGTGAATAAGGTGCTTCCGCTGCTGTGTGGCAGCTCTCGGACTGGCAATTGCGTAGGATCCGTATCAAAACTGATCTGCTCCGTTGCTGTCTGCATCTTGTAAGCAATGAGTCGTGTCAACATCCGTTTCTGCAACTCGGGCGTGCTGGTATACAAGACCTCCGCTGTAGTGAACCTTGGACTTGCCATGCACCCTCCGACTCGAAAAGTACAAATCACAATCCTGCACCATGTTTCTATCACAAAGAAGCCAATACGCTTCGTGGTCATCGACTCTGCTGCACTGTGGTACATGTGCATAAAGAAAACTCTCAGAGAAGCCTGCTTCAAAGCTGGCCGTTTCGACGAACTCATTTTCCGTAGGTCCATCCCATGACAAACGGATTTGCAGCGCCGCAGCCTGCTCCGTCCGATTCCTAGAAGGCACAGAAAAGCCTGCCTGCAAACTGCATGACCTGCGATACTGTAGCGCAGCTTCTTCCCGCCACCTTGTTGTAAAGACCACAACAATCCGTCCTGGGCCGCTTTGGACAAGCTCCAGAAACGAGAGCACACGTTCGTCATGGTTTTTTTCGGTACGTGGGAGCCGCGTTCACAGCTGCAGGGATGCTTGCAAGCCTGTGCAATGCGCTTCGGTCTCATGCCGTTCTTGCTGTACGCATCCATTTCCCTATCTTCATCGCAGCGCACCGAGTGCAACCACTCCAGCCGGTCCAGGGTCAGGTCCACACGTGCCCACGCGGTACTTGAGGAGGAGGAGGAGCTTTCATCGTCGGATTCGTAGGATTCGTCTTCGTCGGATTCGGATGGCCTTGGCAATCCGGGTTTAGGTTCAAGGTTCAGCCTGAACATAATAGACCCCAAACCCTTGCTGGGACACAGACTCTGACTCCGTCAATTCGTAGCGCTGCAGCCCACCATTTCTGCGTTTCTTCTTCCTCGACTCAGACTCTGACTCTGTCAATTCGTACCGCTGCAGCGGAATATTGCGTTGAATACGTCGTTCTGGGATACTTTGACTGCTTGAGCTGGGAGCTCCATTCATGAAGCCTTGCAGATCGAACTGCGGCGGCATAGCTGCTGTGTTCCTGACTTAATTCTCAAGTCATGCTGCCCTGAGCCATGTTCATTGTATTCAGGATTGGTCTGACATTGGTTTCATCCTATTGTAGGTCTACTTGCCTCCCCGGTTCAGTCATACTGAGCCACACAAACAGAGCAATGAGCTTCCACAAGCTTGCTGCAAAAGTGCCGGACAACCGATTGCATTGCGGGCGATTCCGCAACTGAGACGCATTTCGTTTATGTGCGCGACTCTCCTAACACATGCGTGACATCTACCGCACTGCACAAAACGCAAATGGCGGCCCCGATGCTTCGAAAGTGCATCATGTTGCCTCCCAAATCATGGAGATCCTGCAAGATTGAAGCTCTGGTGGTCCAAATGCATGGATATGGCCAAAAAGGAAACATACTGCTGCCCTGGGACACGCTCTGACAGGTTCTCCAGACTCAGCTTGTTGATGGGAGCGCCCATCAGCATCATCACCTCTCTGCCTGTCAAAATACCCGATGGATGAAATTGCCTCATGTTGCCTCCCAACTCATGGAGCTCCTACATATGGACTGCAGGCCTAGTAAATATCGTTGATGTTTTCCCAGAACCAGGAATCGGCCGCCAGGTGTGAGGCACTGTAGCGGCCTGCATCGATTCTCTGGGCAAGACAATGGCAACTGCCTCACACCCTGGCCTTCCTTTCTTCATGACATGCGTTCGTCGCAGAGACTGCGACGTGTTGACCATTTCCATTGAGCCTGACAACTCAGGCAACAGTCAGCTTGCCTTCTTGCTTGTCAGTGACTGGCCTCCGTTCTTTGCCCAGACCAAGTCCATGAGGTCCATTTCCCTTGTTGTTGAAACTTGGGATGCTGCTTTCGGGCAAGCAGCTTCGAAGCAGCCATGGGCTCGCTTCCTGGATACCTTAAGTCAATGTGTCCGAAGGTAATAATGGGAACCCGAAACCCTGAACCGAGGACCAAGCGTTGTTCTCTCTTGCCCAGATGTTGTGTTGTGCAGGCCACTTCACGTGCTTCTTCTTTTTGTTCCTGTCTCGACGAGGGAACTACATACCGGAACACATGTTTTTTGGCTGCTACATTATTGCGATCCTGCGTCTTGTTCTTCCATGACTTCGTCTCTCCCTCGCGTGGCACACCGCTGGGTGAGAACTGTGCAACAAGAGGTCTGTCCTTGGAAAGCATGACATGCATAACGGCACTGAACCTGCATCTGCATCAAAACAAAGCCAAGTCTCCAGGAGTATTTTGGTTTGCAATGCATTTCCCTGAGAACTTCCTCTGTGTAGGACTGAAAGTTCTGCTTGGCGTCGGAATGCAAGCAATCCCGTCTGGCCAACAGAATATACAGTCGTTTGCGACTGATCGGGCTTCCATGCTGCAGCCTTGCTCTGGTGGCGTCTGACCCTCAGTTGGCGAATCTTATGTGCAGCTCGAGCGCGGATCTATCATCAACACTGCCATTTCATACCTCGATCAGGCCATGTTCAAGCTGAGCCGTCGACGGATTTGATTGCTGTAGCCAAGCGTCGTTCGTAGCTGTGATTTCACAGTCTGCTTGAAGATCTTCATCCATCGCTCGAACCCCATGACATTCTCCAAGATAACCATCTCAGTTGCTTGCTTGACATTCTCCAAGACAGCCATCATCTCAGTTGCTTGATCATGTTGACAAGTTGCTGGGGGGTTTATTACCTTGATGTTCCTGATTGTTTTCCATAGCTGCTTCGCATTCTTATCTTCCAGCATCTTTGATAAATGATGGAGCATCGAAAATGGAGTGCATGGGAAGCCAGACACATAGAGGGATACCTGCACATTGTTTGCAATGTCACTGACAGACTTCCTGCAGTTCCGGCCGGCCTTGTCTTGCAACCAACTAACATTCGCTTTCAACATATCGTCTGCAAGCCTGAGTGACTTCATGTGCTTGGACTGGATAGCACAGACTTGTCAAGCAGCCTCCCCGGAAACTGAGTCACAGCGGGACTCCTTCAAAGTCGAAGTTCCTTTGCAGAAACTCTCGTGCACTTCTTTTTCGTTCACTTCCTGACCTTAGCAGCAACCCAGAAAACCTTAGGATGGTACTACTTGCAAGTCCATGTTCAGATGAGGTACAAATGAGCGACCTGTTCCTTTCCCCAGAGCATACGTAACACCATCAGAGGTGTTTCTGTTCCACTGCCTGAGGTTCCGCTTACAGGGCTGACGCATGAGGGCTCAGAGCCGATGTGCCAAGTGGCAATCCGACACATAAGTAAGAGTTCGTTCCTGCATGTCTTTTTTGAAGCGGGCCATTCCTGCCGAGATACTTAAGGCTGCACTGTGCAATGGAACTCAGGTTTCAGGCCTGGACACAGTCGTAGAAAATCACCGGCGAAGTCCAAGTAGTTGAGTTGATTATCACTCAACTTGTCGTTGGACTCCGGGTCCAGCTCCTCCATGTTCAAATTCATGATATTCCTTTCCTACAGCCTGTCGCCAGTTCTCCTTCGACGTGCTGCTGCTGCTGCTGCTGCTAGAGATGCGCCGTAGTATCGTCATGGCAATGGAAAAGATGGCTAATTTGCGTCGGATGTCTGAATCTGTCTGTTTACTTGTGAATCTACATTGCTTTGGGCCTGGATTGCCGTGATGCCAGGCAAGCATGCTTCCAACTAACTTCTGGTGCAAGCATAACATCTGAGTGCCTTGCCACCTGCTTGCATTCTTGCGTGCTGTAGCAGACCTTGGATGTAACTACGTGGTGTTCTTCCCAAACCATCCAGAACAAGGTGACTGAGGCGTTGGCACGATACTTGAACTGGTCCACCCCATGTCTCCATTTCCCAGCCTGGTGGGAAACTTGAATGAACCACACCAGATTAAACAATAAACTTGCCTCAGGATGGGTCAAAACCAAGTAGGCCACACCTGTGCGAGCAGCGCAAAGCAATCTTGTTACGGGTTCGACCAGGGGGCATGAAAGACACAAAGCATCGCCGGAAGGTTTTTTGCCTCAGCGTACTGTCTGCTGAGTGATGATTTCAAAAACTCTATGCGCAGGGATTAGGCTTCCTGTGCATCTGTACGTATAGAGGCCCGGACCAGGTTTTTTTTCCTACCTGCTATTTGTTTGGCACCAATTAGCTGACGTCTCCCAAACCTGGTCTGTTCCTGTTGGGAAGCTGCGTGTGAGCCTGGAAAATCACTGTCCTAGCGCTGCTACTGTCTAGGTCCGTAACTACATCAGGGCTCACAAAAACTTCCTAGTGTACATGGACCCAATCACTGCTTGGTCCAATGATCGTCAGACTCATATCTGCTGCCATCGCCGTAGGTCGTGCCCCAATCGACATAGCTGCAGTTTTCTAGCCCTTTGCCGGGCTGTGAGCCTGGCCATTTGCCAAGGCCCTTTCCGGGGCTAACCGGGTCCTTTCCCTTTCCGTTGGTTCCTTTGGTGGAATCCGTCGACGAGGCAGCCTGCAGCTTCCGTTTTTCCATTGTCTCTTTGACTTCAAGGTCCCATAACAAGGGCTTAGCTTCATCCACTTCCTTTTGCGACATGCACCATATCTGTCTTGTTCCTGACTTCTTGTAGACATCCACCACGGCGTTAAAGAGAGCTCTTCCCTTCACTGGTGAAAATTCTCGTCCTTTGCCGGTAGCTCCCAAGTTGTCACATTTCCCATTTCCCTTGTCTCTTCCTTTCGCCCTGTACGTTTGGTTGAGCTTGCTGAACTCCCACACGTAGCCAAGTTTCGGTAAGTAAGTAAGCTCACCCGGCATCTGAGTCCGTGGAGGTTCTTCGTTTTCTTCCTGTCTTTGCTGTTGTTCC